>JAXQJV010000040.1:0-45182 GCA_037042255.1 Penicillium sp. PG106-07D | reverse complement strand
AGAGGCTGACCGGTATATACTTGTAGGTTCAACGTGCGTCTACGATGCAAAGAAAAAGCCGGGGCTCAAAAGCGGAGCCGTTGAATCGCTAAGTCGTCGAATTGGTAAGAATCCGTAGGGAGCCCTCCTTCTCAATCCCGTTCATTTGTGGTAACTGACACGTCTTTCAATCATTTTAAAGAAGCACTTGAGGATGCGCTTCTACGGGCACAAGAAAACAATGGCGGATATACCAATGAAGATCGGCGGTCGCGCAGCCCCGGAAACGAGCGTCTAGATGGTGTCGTCAACCTTCTATCGACAGTCTGCCTGGAACTTTGTAAGCTTAATAATCGACATGAGAACAGGGCCCAGGACCCAGCCCCGACCTCCATTGCGCGTCCATCATATGGCGCATCAGCCGGTACCCCTTCGCAGCCATCCACCGCCGCAGATGCTCACGATATGCATGGTTCGCCTTATGCACAGCCTCGGAAGCGAAGACGCATCGATAGCTGTGGGAACCCCAAGATTGAGCTTGCGTTGCCCTTGGAGGATCTTTACGATGCCACGTCCAGTCTTCCCCCACCAGAACTCGTAGAAAATATTGTCACCGCATACTTTATCTACATCCAACCTTGGATTCCAATCCTCCACGAGACGCGGTTTCGGGCCCGAATACATGACCCAGAGCAGCGAAACCGGTTGGTCATAGTCATTCATGCCATTATTGTTGCAGCTATTCGCTTTGCACATCCCGAAACACATGGCCTCTCCGCGACCGATGTGGAGGCACAGACCAGGAAGTCAAGAAGCATTGTTGTGCTGAATGCGATGGACAGTCTTTCCGTTGAAAATTTACAAGCATTGATAATCATAGCTTTTGATGACGTAGGTCCATCGGATGTTCAATAAGGATGATCTTGAGGCTAATGCTCTCCAGATCGGGAATGGAAATACATCCAGGGCTTGGTCAATAGTTGGCTCGTTGACGCGAACTGTGGAGTACCTCCGTCTGAGCTTCGAAGATGAAGATGATGATACACAGCGACTGTTGAAGCCACTCTTATCCTTGCCACCGTCTAAGGAATGGGTCGAAGAAGAGGAAAGGAGGAGAGTCTTCTGGAACATCTTCAACCTGGACCGATTTTGCTCCGTTGCTACTGGGTATGTTCACTTATCCGCCGTAGCATGGAATTGCCGACCCTTTCATATGATATTGAATGTCACAGAATGCTGACTATATCTTCAAAGTTGGAACACGAGTCTCACTGCAGATGACGTTCATCGACGGCTGCCTGCGGACGGAGGTTTATGGCACCGAGAGGAGCAAGTGACCACTCCCTACTTCGGAATCTGGGATAGATCAGAAGCCAGAATTGGAAACTCAATCGCCTTTCTGCCCGCTCAATATTCGAGCAATTCCAAGAGCAGCCCTAAGCCCGCGCCTGACCCGACTTCACCGCACAGCTCCCCGGTGTCACACCCAGTCACAAGTGCAACCCAGCCAGACATGTCGACTGTAGGTGCATTTGCGTATTGTATCGAAGCAACTGAATCTTTGAGTCGAGTCACAACGTTTTTCCTCCAACAAAAGATTAATTTCGCCGATCGACAAGAGGTCAGTGGCTGGTTAACCCGGTTCAAGGAACTGGATCTGCGCTTGGTACAGTAAGTTTGCATGTTTCTCCAATCTTCTGTGTAATTCCTCTATTCTTACTCCCGTTCAGTTGGAAAATGTTCCTTCCTCAGAAATGGAGGGACTCGAACATCTCCCGCCAGCCGACATTAATTCACATGGACCCCAATTTGACTCTGACTCATGTCACTCACAACACCTCGATGATCCTTTTGCACCAACGCATCGCGTACCCGCCTGCTGAGTGGGCCAACATAGTACGGCTCCCGAGCTCATGTAGCGCCGAAACGTGTCAGAACGCGGCAATCGAGATCCAAAATATGACAGCTAAATACCTGGACAACACACCGGAATCATCTCCAGTGAGTAATCAATTCATATTTTGTGTATTTGTTGCGGCGAGAGTTCTTCTAGGTGAGCATCAGAATCGAAATCTCAACCGCTGGTCCTAACAGCATGATGCAGTTCATTGGCGCTATTATGGCTCTGAACTTGCTCAGGAGATGTGGGACTTGGTCGACAGTCTGGATCAAATGGCCTCCCGGTGGCTTGGGGTCGGCTCGTCCAAGGGTCGATGTCTTGCAAGTACCTACGCAGACCACCTGCGCGATTTGCACCAACGTTGTATCGCTGCTCCACACTTCAGTGTCGACGTACTAGGATACTCGACCGTCATCTCAAACAATAACGCCCCATCCGTCACCCGATCGGTAACCTCTGGTCGCACCCCGACAGATCAGCACAGTCGTCAGCCACGCGATGATCGTCCATACAACACGAATCCTGATATGTTCGCTCCTGTTAGAGCGACTTGCACTGGGGATAGCACAGAAGTACCACACTCGAGACCCCATTGGGCTATCGGAAAGGAGAATCTCAGCTCCGGAGACGTGATGAATAATTTCGCCGAACCGGGCGTGGACTCAGGAATTGCAGCGGGAGCAACCCCTTGTCTGGATTATTCGATGAACTGTCCGCCTCCGGCTGATGAACTTTCCAATATCTCGTTTCTTCTGTTGGATCAAAGGTTCATGGACATGGATCGTGTGATCAGTCTTGACGATATGATGTTTTCCACGAATATGGCTGCGTCTATGAATGGTGGGACTGGTTGAGCGGGCGTAGAGGCTCCATACATCTCACACCGCGCGATAGATTACTTTTGCGCACAAACATGACGAGTTTCCGAAGACAGATTAAATGAGAAAGTAGGTTCACAACGTGAATTACGACCTTAATTTCAACGGATAATCAGGCCCTTCTCTGAGACATTTAATAGTTGTCCAAGCTTTGAAACTAGAAGAGAAAGATAAGGTTCAGCCAGACATCCTCGGGCAACTTCCTCTCTTTCAAGCCTTCTTTCCAGACATACGTTGATTCCTCTTAAATAGCTTTGGGAGTATCTCTCGGTCGAACCCTCAAATTGAGCTTGATAGGATGGCTCCGGTGCCTGAGGCGCTCAGACTTTCGGTTTCATGAAACAAGAATGTATTCTAAATAAATCCTCTATAGAGTCCACTATACTAGTCCCATCCTTAAAAGCCGATTTCCAAACTCAATCAAGTAGTAATCGCCATACACCAGCCCGTGATCCCAGTAGCGGCGATGATCTGATGCGTTGAAGTTCGCAGTGGCATTCTTCAGGATTGCATCAAATTTTGCATTGGGCCGCTCATCTTCAACCAACACTTTACTCCCACTGACCACAAGGCGCGCCTTCTCGTCAGCCAAGGAAAAGGCCAGCGTATCCTCCACTAGCAACAAAGCAGCATCGAGATATCTCTGGCCCCGTGCATGGTCTCCACGTGAGATAAAACACTGCGACAATACTAGCAATCCATTTGCAGCGATGACACCGGCCGACGAGTCCCGAAGCGGATTTTCCTCATTGATCGGGGCATCGAAATCCCAAAGAGGCACATAACGGCCGCAAGTCTTCTCAGAGTCATCTGACAGCTTTCGCTCCACACAACTGGGTGACATTTCCAAGCGCAGCAAGAAGTACTCGGCTAGACCGCATGCTGCAGTCAGGAACTCACTATTTCCAGTCCATTGATATGTCTGCGAATAACCAAGGATTCCCCATGCTTGACCGCGTGCCCAGGTAGAGTCCTTTGCGTGGCCCTGACCTGTACGAATCTCCTTGAGATCACCGGTAGTTGGATCAAAGTTCGCAACGTGGAACGTGCTAAAAAGCGGCCCAGAGAACCCTTTCCTCTGCGAGTACGCTCCCGTTTCGTGGCGAAGATGAGTTCGCAGGAGTTTGTGAGCGTGCCGAGTGGCAGCAACGGAGAGTTCATCGCGCCCAGTATGGGCGGCAGCGTAAAACAGAAGGTCGAGGTTACACATGGAATCGATGATAACCAGGAAATCATGATCCATAGAAGTGATATTGACTCCCTTCTGCGTCAGCTGGTCCCAGGAGCGAATAGCGCCTATCCTGGGGCTGTAACGAGTGTACAAGCTGTCGGCTGCGGTGAGGATGGTAGCGAGGGCTTTTTCGTCGTGGAATACCTCCCAGCGCGGCCGCATTGATGGCTGAATGATGAATGCCATGTCATGAGTATCTTTCCTCGTGGACATGTGGTGAATTGGCTCTGACCAGATGCCACCCAGCTCGTGAAGTTTCTGGATGATGAGTGCTGAGTTGGAGCCTTTGCCAGCACTCTGAGGATATTTGATCCAGCGCTCAAGAAGCGAATAAATCGACCCTGGGAAAAAGCCGCATGTCCAGAAGTCTGCCTCTCGAAGCAGATAATGCCCTGCCTCGGGACCCGACTGCAGGACATACTCTGGATACTCGGTAATGGGGTACTGAGTGAATATTAGCACTCGCAGTCAAGATGGGATAGTCCTAGAATGCTTACATTGTTCACAAGGCATGTAGCGCCAGCACGGATTATCTTGGCCGTGATGTTCTCTTCATATAGGTCACGCAGTCGTGCGCTGATAGTCTGTGACCCAAAGGGCGCACACGGTTGACTTCTTCTGAACACATCGTCGTTGCCAAGTGATTCGCTCGTCACTTCAGTCATGGTCGGACTGATTGACCGATTTGAGCCACTAGACGGCCTTGTCGAACTCTCGCTTGAATGATCCACGGAGCTGGGAGTGGGAGACATGTTGCTACGCCCGCTGAGAACCACAAAACGAGGATTGAATTTGAAGATTGAATAATTTTGATTTTCTACACCTATATAAGGCACGCGAGTGAAATTTCAGCCATGTTACCTTGTTGTATCTGTCGTACTAAATGTGCCCGAGACTTTGTCCGAGACCCGAGACTCACCCCGCAGGCCGAGGATTTTCCACGGATGAATGTACACTTTTATGGAGATTATTATCATCGTGCTGCGCCGACGAGATCATTTCCAACACAGCTCTCGTCATGCCGCCTCTTCATGGATTCTCTGATAATCCTTTTCTGAGCCGACATGATTTGGCTACCGCAGCGCTAGCTTTATTGCGACCATTGACCAACTACTTTTCACCTTCCTGTGCTCGCGTTCGCCTTCCAGTGGCCACTGCTGCTCATTTCGATGAAGGTGCTGCACAATTAGAAGGTTTTGTGCGGCCTCTTTGGGCTGTAGCTTCCCTTCTACAGCTACAAAATACCTTAAAAAAAGACCGCTCTTCCGATAGGACGCTCAGGGAGACCATCGATGAAATCACGAAGCCATGGATTACGGGCTTCATTGCAGGGACAGATCCCGATCATCCGGAATATTGGGGCTCAATTGGAGAAACCGACCACCAGCGTATGGTTGAAGCTGAAGTGGTTAGCTACGCGCTTTTGTGTGCCCCCGGCAACCTCTTCCACAATCGCGACCAGAGAACACAGAGGAATATCAGGTCTTGGCTCCGTGGCATAAACGGGAAGCCGATGCCAAATAACAACTGGCGATGGTTTCGGGTGTTCGTCAATCTGGCGCTTATCAAAGTCTGCGGTGTGCCCGCGGTCGAGGTCATTGACGAGATGAATGCCGACTTGCAACTTCTCGATTCCTTCTATCTCTTTGATGGTTGGTCTGGCGATGGTCCATGGCTGACCACCCAAGAGGAGGAAGAAGAAGCTGCGGAGTTTGACCGGACTCGTCGAAGGGATGCGATTGGCAAAGGCAGACAGGTGGATTATTATTCCGGAAGTTTTGCCATTCAGTTCAGCCAACTATTGTATGTGAAGTTTGGAGGGGATATGGACCCCGACAGAGCAGAGCGATACAGACAGCAGGCTCGGGGCTTTGGAGCTTCTTTCTGGAAATACTTTGACTCGAATGGTAAGTCACATTCTTCGAGTATTGAAGATTGCCCAAACCTCAGATCGCTGACTCTCTAGGCGCTGCTATACCATTTGGTCGTTCACTCACCTACAGGTTCTCATGTGGTGGCTTCTTCGCGGCACTTGCAGTGAGCCCTATATCAGATATGCCATGGCCTTTGTCATCCCCAGGGCAAGTCAAGGGATTTCTTTTGCGACACCTTCGATGGTGGGCCTCTCACTCGGGCAACATTTTCTATCCTGATGGAACTTTGAATATCGGATGGCTTTACCCGTGAGTGAACTTCGATCCATAGGTAATGCTCGGCCAAGACTGATAGGTTATTGCAGGAACATGTATATGTCCGAGGATTATAACTCACCCCAGTCGCCTTATTGGTGCCTGAAGACTTTGATTGCGGTCTCGCTGGCACAGGAAGACGATTTCTGGTCCGCTAAAGAAGAAGACTATCCATCGTTCTTCCAGCCCCAACTTGTCCCGGCGCCTCGACAGATCCTCAGCAACCATTCGGGCGGGAATCATCACTTCTGTCTGTCTCCAGCACAATTTGTCGCCTGGCCGATGAAAGCGACCCAATCCAAGTACTCCAAGTTCGAGTACTCATCCGCTTTTGGGTTCTCAGTCCCCACCGGGCCTCTTATCCAGCAAATTGCACCAGACTGCACGTTGGCACTCAGTAGAGACGGTGCGGAAACCTGGGCCGTGAAATGGAAATGTTCAGAGCCCAGCTTCCCCAGGGTGAATGTGAGAACGAAGTCGGGCACTTTCCAGGTCCAGGCTGCATCGGTTCGATGGTACCCTTGGGGGGACAGGGAAGTCGAGGTTCACACGACGCTCATCCCGCCGACGGATCGGTGGCCAGACTGGCACGTCCGTGTTCATCGTGTTCGAGTCCATTATGCACTTGGCAGCCTGCATAGTGTCGAGGGCGGCTTTGCCTCGCCGGGGCGGTGCTCTGGGGATGGATCGAATCTTCCCAAGATGCAATCTTTGAGTGCAGACATGGATATTGGGCCCAGTGAAGGCATCCTTGAGATGTCCGGATCGGTCTTATTGTTGTCGGAGGCAGGAGCTACTGGTCTCTCTTCTGGGGTGGAGATCGCCACTGCTGGTTATTCCATGAAAGCTCAGGCACTCAAGCCGGATGCGAACACAAACCTGATGTATCAGAGGACGCTCATCCCCGTCATCAGTCGGGATATCGAGCGTGATATACAAGCAGGCGAGGAGATTGTCTTCGTCACGCGCGTTTTCGCCGTTTCTGCTACGGCGAATTCCAACAGGCGTATCAGCAGTCTTGCAGACCGATGGGCGGATAGCCCGCTGCTATCACTTTCCGATGAGGAGGGAGTAGGTTCCAAGGATGATTGTATTATTCTATCTTCATAGACACGAGATGTATCCTGCGGCTCGAAACGCCAATGATTGAGCGTTGCGCAATCCGTCTCACTTCTCGCCTCTTTCTATGAGGTCAAGATATTTGAGAGAAACCACCACTTGCTGAAATCTTTGAACAGCGATAGTAGTAGATAGCGGACTTGAAGCCGCGGCGCGGATGTGGTGATTCCCAGTATAGGCAACTGCCGCCGTAGTCCTTGACTGGGAAATCTCACTACAAAGTCCATCAGATCGTTACCAGGCACAGCAGCACGTTAGTTATAGCGTCCAAAAACCCCAACAATGAAACCGCAGGCGGTTAAGCGAACTTGTCGTGCTTCCCTTTGACCTTCACGTCGAGCATCTCCTCATGGAAATTGCCTTCCCGGCGCGCCCTCCTTAACCTCCGCACCTCATCCTCATCCAGTTTCCTCCCTACAAGAGCTTCTAGCTCCTTCCGACTGATTTTCTCATAAGCCTTACTCTCCTTTGCAACGCGAAGCCGTGGCTTAAACCTTGCCTGCATCCGGATGCGCACCGTCGTCTCAAAGGAGATTGCGCTCGCATCGCCGCGAATTTCGACGCCCCCGGTGGCCTTAGCGCTTTCTTTCACGCACAAGAAGGACTCAGCATCACCGCCGCGTGTTTGTAAGGAGAATGTGCCGGGAATATCGGGAGAGGGAATTGCAAGGAAGGATTCGTAGTGCGATACCGCGGAAGTGTCCGCGCTGAAGAGGCCGTGGCTGTCGCAGGAGAGGTATCTAGATTGGCACAAAATGTCAGCTTACCGGTCGAAAATTGAATATCTGAAGAGCTTCCCACTTACTTCCCATGATGCCCCTTGAAAGTGAATGACTCCGTGCCCGCGACCCTCGTCGCAACCCACACCTGCCGCACGTCATGCGGTTCTGCGGTGGCCGGATCTCCCTCAATCATATTCTCAAGCACACTGGCAAAGACCTTGCCATTCGCATCACACGCCACACAGGTAGGCTCATCGGACGGAAGAACTAGCACCACAGGGCCTGCGATGTCGCTCGGCGCGTCGGCGGAGACCCAGCTCTGGTCTTCGGGAGGGTTGTCGTCGGGCTCTGCCGTTTCGGACGCTTCGGTCTTGCGGTTCTTGGATGTCTTTTCGCTATCCGGGTCACGGTGCTTGCGCTTCTTGGGCTTGTCGCCCTTGAATGTGAGGGGCTTGACCATGGTGAGGGTTGAGAGGTTGGGGTTCAGCTTGACGTGAAATCAAGTGACAGTCGGCGATGGGATTTGGGTTCCGGTGGAGCCTTGAGCAAGCTTATCGATAGGGGCAGGTGGTTCCAGATGTACAGGCCTTCCCTATTTTTAATCGAGCATTCATTGTCCAGATTGTAGTGAAGAGGTAAATATCATCCTTGCAATGAAGTCTGCCCCTTACGACGTCAAAAACCTCCATCGTTACCGCAACCCTATAGTACCACCTTGGCAATCGCGTAGTGCGCCCCAAGGTCCTCATAACCCAGGCAGTCCGCTGATATTTAATGGCGATCAAATCCCCCACAACCGTGGATTCCTTTGCACTATGCACTTTTCAATTTCGATGAACACTGATCAATATTTAGATTTATTGTTCTATCGACAATCATCTTATTTGCCAAAGAAAATGGGGTATGAAAAGCTCGCATCTCATGTCGTGAAAATTACCGGCCGCTTTCCAGTGCGAGACCGGGCCATATCGAGATTGAATCTAGTCCCAGACAATAGCTGCCTTGATGGCGGTCTTGTTGCGAATGGCCTCAAGGGCCTCGGCCCACTGGTCGACCTTGAACACCTTGTTGACGATACCGTCAACCTTGACCTTGCCCGATTCCATGTAGTCGATCGCAGCGGGGAACTTGTAAGTTTCCGAGAAGGAACCAAGAATTGTGATTTCGTCACCGACTGAACAATCCTTTCTTAGCATTCATAATCGACAATCGCGTAACCTCAAGCAACACTTACAGATCTTGGACGGGGGCCAGGAAACGCGAGCCGCGTCCGAGTAGACGCCATACACAACCAGCTTGCCTCCGCGTCGGACATAGTTGATAGAGTCCTCGAGAATGCTGACGCTACCAGTGGCCTCGACGACAATGTCAAAGCCGTAGGGGTTGTCGGCCTTCAGCTTGGCATACTGAGCAGACGCATCCTGGCGTGAGAGCTCCACATACTCATCACCGGCGCCTACCTTTTGAGCGATATTCATCTTCAGACCACCAGGAGCAGCAACGACGACACGGCAACAACCGTTCTGACGCAGCATCTGAGCCAGCACCAGACCGGTGGGACCGGCTCCGAAGATCAGGGCGGACGAGCCCATCTTGGGGGCGATCTTGTCCAGGCCATGGGCGGCGCAGGAAGCAGGCTCAAGGAGAGTGGCATCAACATCCGACAAGTTGTGGATCCTGAAAACTCGGCCAGCAGGTGCGCGAACGTATTCGCCAAGTCCGCCGGCCATGGTTACACCACGGGCTTGGAAGTCCTCACAGAAAAGCTCATCGCCGCGGCGGCAGTAGAAGCAGGTACCGCAGAGCTCCGAGTTGTCTGCAACGACACGTTCGCCAATCTCGAATCCGGTAGCCTTGGGGCCGAGAGCAGCGACAACACCAACGATCTCGTGGCCGGGCACGAGAGGGAACTTTGCAATGAACTCGCCTTCATGAATGTGAAGATCAGTGCCGCAAACACCGCATGCCTTGACCTTGATCTGTTGTTTTTTGATAGGTCGGTCAGCTCAGTGTTTGGGGGTCATCTAGTGCTCATACGCGGCCAACCATACCAAGATATCATTCTCACGCAGCTCTGGCAGAGGAAGCTCAACGATGCCGTATTTTCTGGGCTCCGAGTACTGAAGGGCCTTCATGGTCTTGGGGAGATCGGCCGCCATTGTGAATGTGGGCAGTGGAGTTCTACGTGGGAGGATTAGTGATGTTTCAAGGGAAATGAAGCAAGCACTGGGCAACTGAATGTACCTGGGAAAGACTGAGGTGTAAGGGGTCTAAGGTAAGAAAGAGGCGGGACACGAAGAAAGGAATAACGAGCAACGAAAAGGCGAAGGACATGGGGGATTAAATAGCACGGCTAAACGACAAGAGGGGCAAAGACCCAAAAAGGTTTGATCCTCATGCAAGAGGGATCAAACACGACCACTCCTATCACCACATCCAGCGACACATCAACAGATGAAGTCATGGATCGAATAAGCCCAGATGTGGGGCTTAGATCACCGGTGACACTGGTAAAGCTCTCAACGCCGGCTTTAGCTCCACCATCTCGTCGTTGCAGGCGGCCAGGCCTAGGTGGGCAACCATCGTTTGCTGGCCAAGTGCCTCAATGGCAAAACACCGCCCCTCCCAAGCTAATCCAACTGTTGACAGCTCAAAAAAAGATTGCGAGCATTTGGTCTTTTTTCGTACTTTGTTGCTTCGGCCCCTCACAAACAGTGAGACTGTCCAATGATATTGGACGCCACGCCAGCCGCCGAGTCAATTGTACAGGAGGGGTCGTATCCTCCCGAAAATGAACGAGCCAATCCTTCGATCCAGCACTCTAGATCCATCTCCATCCCACCTTTGCCTAAAAAAGGTTGGTGGGCGTCAACGATGACTTCAATTGCACCGGCACTACTCTCTAGTCTCGGGAGATGACTTCATTTCTTCAATTCTTCGAGCTCCACGGCCCCGCCACGAGAAACAAGGCACCCGCCCAGCGCTAGCGCCTGGTTGGCAGACCCCTGAGACCAGATTCCGACTGTTCAGTGTTCACCGAACTCTTCCACGATGTTCGCTTCCTATCCGAATTTCGCGCCAGGAAAGAGCAAGCATTCTTGTGTCGGCCCAGCGTGGTTTGACCAGAGAGCGCATCCTATTACGGAGATGAACGAGAGACACGAATCGGAAGGTCTCTTGCTTCCGCCTCACCGCTGAACTCTGCAGTCTGCCACACAAAGAACCCCGCGAATATTTGTCAAAGAAGCAACCTTGAAACACTGCTGCATATCCGGCGCTGGTCACGAGTTCTTGCTCAATGTGCCACAATTTCCGTGGATTGGTCAATTCGAATTGTTGAATTGGAAAGCCGCGGGACTCCTCTCAGGTTGTTTATTATTAACCGCCGCGGAAAACAACGATAAGCGTGGATTTAGTTACCAACCGCAGCGATAAGGATGTATCAATCCGTTGAGGAGTTATCCAGTTTAGGCTATCTCTACCATAGACGACTTACTTTCAACCATTGACTTGATTCGCTGGATCATGCAGGCGTCAAATGCGATGCCCGTCAATCTACCACCACGTAGTGATGAGGCACCCCGGATTGGCCGGTGGCTGGTTCTAGAAGTGACTTTGTCTCTCTTGGCTCTTCCTCCAATCGAACAATCCCGTGACTTTGTGCTGAAGTTTAGAACACGTCTCGCGCGCCCGTTTACGTTTACACCAGCCTGAAGGTCAAGTTGATGGCAGTTGAATCAATTTGGGTTGTCCCATTGTTAGAACCATTGCGATCTCGGGCCAAAATACTCCCCTAGCCCGCCTGTAGAAAGCTCGACTTGAGCGTCCCAGCAACTACCTACCGGCGTTGCGTTTTCGTGTCACTGAATTCCCGTTTCCTGAGTTGGCCTCGGTAATTGCACTATAATCTTAGGTTCGCCGAGGCAAGCCGAGGAAAATTGGTCTATTGCATGTTATGCGAGTGCAGCATGTTGCTCGAATGGCCCGTTTCTAAAGATAATCTCTATCGACCGTCTATGCCCATTGTCAATTATGGACAATCTAAAAGAGGCAGGACCCTGCTCAAATACATTATGCCTCTGGACTCTTCACAGCCTGGCCTTGCCTTCCTCCCGATCCTTCAGGTTAGGGTGAGGAGTCCGAACGGGCCGGGTCACAGCATAGAAAGCAAATCCTTGAGACTTGGTCGAGAACTGGAGGAGTAAATACATGTCAGTCGGGCGCTCATGAGACATTAAAACAGAAATCCCGGCTGCGGAGAGTGTAAAAGGAGTATAAATACCTTGACTTTGGATCCGACATGGAAGAAAGCGAAATCACCGGGGACGAGGTGGTGAGTGATTCCCGTGGCCTCGTCCTGCCAACAAGACCGTACTCGTTAGTATCACTCGAAGTTGGAGAGTCACGAACGGACACCAGTGCCCCTTTGAACTCGCACGGAAGGTAACTTACCAAAACATCGATCTGGCCGCTCAGAACATATTTGGTTTCTTCAAAAGTATAGTGCGCGGGTCGTTGGGGGCCAGCCTCGATCTTATAGAAGCCGGACGTGAAGTGGGCGGGCGATTCCGTCTCGGTACGGATGGAGTGGAAGTCGGCTGTCGTAGCATTCTCACCCTGTGGGAGGGGGATAAACTCGTGGCCAGCGCCCTTGATGACGGTAAGAGGAACGAGATTGTTGGACACTGTTTGAAAGGCATTCATGTGTTAGTTTGAATTGGTGCCCATTTCCACAAGGATGTCGATCCTAGGAGTTTGAGATACGACTCACTCACTTTTGGATTCTTGTTGCTAGACGATGTCAAGTATTCTGGTTTCAAAGAATGACCACTGGGTTCTCAAAAGATCTCATTCTTATACTTGGCGGGCGCGCTCCAGCCCAGTTGTATGGGAAGCCCATCCGTGTTCATTCTCCCGATGAGGGAAACCCTCCCGGTCACATCGCCCGTGGTGGAGACCGGGTCGGATGGCCAGCCGACGCCCGTCTCCAAATATGCTGCGTCTTTAGATCAATGGCCATACTTTGAAGCGGAGTAAATGTAAGAAAATGCGGAGATCATTCTCATGGGTTGAGGATAATTGGGGTAATATAACCCCGCGCTTCTCCTCATTTGTAAGGAATAATTAGGAATTATCCTCTCCGCCTGTTTTTTGATCTCCAGATCTCCAAAGGTAGCCAATGAATCTTAGTCTCCCAAAGTGTTTTTCTGCACAAAAGAAATATCCCACTCTATGACTGTGATCGGAAGTGTCCCTTGGTAGGTCAAATTTTGAGGTTGAGTACCGCCCCCATACCCATGTTCATTGCAATCGTCCACGATAGTCCAGCTCGTCAGACCCGTCACTTGATTTACGCGTATCCTTGGTCTGGACTCCCTACTTATCTCGTTCAGCTGAACGGCCCTTTCCAACGAATAACAAAATTTAAGACACTGTCGCAGAAGGGACAGCAAGCAAGCTCCGCTATTCGCGTAATTTCATTGGCCTTCACTCTGACATCTAGCCTTGAATAAAATGCATGATGCAGTTTCTTGTCACCATATCTGCTATCAACCCGAGAATTATTTCCTGTCGGAATGT
The DNA here is from genome assembly GCA_037042255.1 of Penicillium sp. PG106-07D. Taxonomy (NCBI): domain Eukaryota; kingdom Fungi; phylum Ascomycota; class Eurotiomycetes; order Eurotiales; family Aspergillaceae; genus Penicillium; species Penicillium sp. PG106-07D. The sequence goes on along the minus strand of JAXQJV010000040.1, from coordinate 31,584 downwards.
CTCCGAATGCCCTTTATTTGTTGCAGACTCCCGCGCACATGGCGAGTTGACTATAGAATGGCTTGCTATCCATGTCAGGGAGGTATCAGTTGACCTCGAGCCCTGTGGCATACAATCCTTGAAAAGTACTGTCAATTATACGAACTTGACTAACTATATTTTTGCTTGCACTTCCATGTCTTGACAATGATGAGGTATACAACACTCTAGAGCCACCACGTGAAATCATCCTCCATTAGATTGCTAGTGGTCGTATTAGTTGAGACCCGTCATATAATGAATCTAGCCCCGTTGATGCATGAAACTAATAACTCTTTATTCTTACCCTTCCGTTGCTATTTTTGGATTAAGCTCAGATTAGACCCCAAATCGCTTCAACCAGTTAAGCCATAACTACCTCTAAGCGCTTACGAAATACACCGCACTCGATTTAATGTGATGAAATGTAACCACTGAGCAAGAGCTCACAATTTGCGCTAATATCGCCGCCGGAGCGCCGACTCGGATGTAGTAGATGAAAGCGCAGTAATTTACCTCACCCCACTTCCCTTCGTGGTTATGACTCTAAAGTGGTGGGGAAATTTGCTCCGCACAAGATTCTACGTCTGAATTGTACTATTCTTCGATTTCCTGTAGATGCTGGCCTTTTCATCACACTAGGTATCGCAAACTTAGTCTCTCCCGTGGCTGAAAATACTCCTGGGAACGTACTGAATTTCGCTCTATATAGGGACGGTGGAATTGTGCTCATTATTCCATCCAGCAAGTGGAGGCCTATAAAAGTGAACTCTGCCGAGGTAATAAGCCGCCTTTCCACCAGTAGCACTTTCCATACAATTTCCACCCGAAAGACTTTCCAGACGTAACACTTCACGGCGAGCCAATCTGATCAAGTAAAATCGGTTCAACTAAAACCAGACATTTCCTCTTATAGCGTCTAAAGCTTGTCTTCCTCCTTTCTCTGGTGATAGCAAGCATCACACAGCAGCACTACCATCGGACTAGCTCCTGCACCTTGACCGGCATTCCAGACTTCATTGAATGATTGGCACCAACACCTACCAGAACGGCATTGCCTCCGTCCCGGATATAAGCAGCACGGTGGAACTGGTCCTCCTTATCGCCAACAAGAACATCCCGAAGCAAGACTGGGTCACCACCTCCATGACCACCTTCTCCTTTCACAACTGGCACCTCGTAGGGATCTTCAAACAAGGGGTGTACTGTAATGGTAGTCCTTTCAATGCCACCCTGAATATATTTGGACGAGGTGGACTGGGGGACACGTTCACCCCCAGGGGAGTAGCCACCTTCAACAACGTTAATCTCGAGTCGGCCTTTGCTTCCGTTGAAGACACAGCGATAGCCCTCCCACGGCGCATACGCGTACGTGTTGTACGTCAAGACGGCTCGATTCTTGTATGTGATCACCATGGAGAGGTTATCTTCGATGGTGATCCCCTCGCTAAAACAGTTCCGGTCGCGGATGTAGCCGTCTTCATGCTCGGCCTCTAAGTAGAGCTTCTTCAGCCGGTCACTCTTACTAATGTCAAAGGCAAAGGGATCGTGCTTTGCGGCTTCGTTGTTGAGATATCTTTCCCCAAGGTTCTTCTCTCCACGTCGCTGAGCGTTCTCTTTGCCGTAGAATCGAAGATCGCCAACGCAGTAGACCGTTTCCGGCTCGGTGTTCAGCCAGAAGTGAACTAAATCAAAGTGATGGATTGACTTGTGCATTTGGATGCCTCCACTGTTCTCCTTGTCTCGGTGCCAGCGGCGCATAAAGTCTGATCCATGCGCGCAATCGAGGATCCAGTCCATATGCACGGTTGAGACTTCCCCAATGACGCCAGAATCAATCAACTCACGGACCTTGGTGTGGTGAGGCGCATAGCGATAGTTGAAGAGAACGCGGACCCGCTTCCCTGTCCGTTTCTCTGCATCGATCATGAGCTGCAGCTTCTGCTCATCGATGGTCATCGGCTTCTCGGTGATAGCATCACAGCCTAGCTCCATTGCACGAATACAATAGACATGGTGAAAACGGTCGATCGTGGTGACAATTACTACGTCTGGTTTCTGGTCTGCAACCATCTTGTCGAAGTCGACGGCCTTGTATGTCGGCACGCGAGTTGAGCCGAGCTCGACAATATCGTCATTGACAGCATCCATGCGAGTCTGATTCGTGTCGCAGATTCCAACAAGCTTAGCATTGTCGTTGAAATCTTGGATGATGCTTCTATAGTAGAAGGCTGATCGGACACCCGTGCCTACGATGGCATAGCGAGTAAGTTTGGTGATAGTCATAGTTAAAATTGGAAAGGCAGGGTCTTAAAGTAGACAGTAGCAAGATTTAAGCCAAGATAAAGGATGGGTGACGGTACCATGGCGCCTGACTTGAGGCCGCTTATATATCTGCTCTCAGACGAACTGTGCAATAATCAAGTCCCCATAGATTGAGAGTAAGACTGCGGGACTGGGAACTCATCCGACCCTAACTAGGGTTAGTCATTTGCTTCCCGTGTCCCTTTAAGTCCGGGAGCTGAGAGCTGCCTAGTGAAGAAAGCCAAGAGCCACCGACGGGTAAACCCCAGCGCGGCTTGGTTGCATGTTTGAAGGAGTCCAAAGCTTGTGGACATGTTCAGAGACAAGCAAGGGCGGAGGAGACTTTCCCAATCGATGTCGGAAGGGGACCTAGGCGGAAGTCTCCCGACAGTAGAGTTGGTTGGCGCGGAACTTAATGCAGAATTTCCAACACTAAGTCGGCACGCGGCCGATAACATGGATATTCGCCTAGTTCATTTGGAGCCAGCCAGTAGACTGCAACGGGAAACTTCACAAGTGAGTGACCAAAGCTGTATACTGTTGGCAAGATGATCACGCCGACGGCCATACTGAATTTGAAAACACGACTTCTGTGGAGGCCGGTAGCAGTCTGATCTCTACAGATGAATGAATGATCGGCTACTGCGACACGAATATCTGTACTGATCGGTTTAAATTGATAAATAAAATCGACGCAGGGTGATAAAGGAATACGTCTGATACTATCTTAAGTGGTATAGAATAAATGAGTCTTTGCACAAGACAAAATCATATTGCTCGAATAGCATCGTTCGCCTCTTGACCATAAGGTACCATGACCGGCCACAACCGCCAATAAAATACATGTTCCTAACGAGCACCGTTGTTCCCGTGGCTACCTGTTACCCTGATTACCTCACCATCTCGATGAATAACGGCCTTTGAAAACGCCCTTGCCGAAAGATGTTCTTGTGCAAACAAAATATCCAGTTCCTCATACGTCCTACCCCCAGTTTCAGGAAGCCGGAAATAAGCCCACGTCAATGAAAGCACAGTAAGACCACCGGTAAGAAGACCGGCTTTGCCTCTCCAGTTGGCCCACTGCGGATTGAGAATATATGGAGCGACGACGGAGTTGATAATATTCAAGATGAGGTAAACACCGCGGGCAAGAGTGATCGTCTTTGCACGTAATTTGGTGGAAGACACCTCCCCATTGATAATGTACGGCAACGGCCCGATTGACAGGCACCAGACGCCAAACCAGACCAAGTAGATGGCGGACGTAGTAAATCCGAAGGCAGAATTGCCAGGACCAATGGCGAGAAAGCCAATAAGAAACATAAGTAGCGAGAGGATGACACAGCCACTCAAGAACAGAGGTCTTCGGCCATAGTTGCCACTCAGCGCAGAAGAGCTGAAATTGCAAGTGAGATGGATTGCCCCGATTCCGAGGGTCATCTTGAAAGAATCGTCCGAGTTCAAACCAGCTTGCTGGAAAAAGTAGGTTGCGTAGCTCTGAATTACAAACCCGGTGAGAATCTGGATGCCCCATGTTGCACAGGCAATCTCAGTTCGCCGCAAATTGGTCCCCTGAAAGCAGGCGAGGTACGAAGAGTCCCTGGTCATATCCTGTTCGAGTCGGTTGGTCTCGATCATGAGCGCCACGGCCTGTTTTGCATTCCCCTGTGCCATCTCTTGACTTTGGGCAGAAGTCAGCCTCATAACGGAGTGCTCAGCCTGATCGTAGCGACCCTTCCGGACGAGCCACCATGGAGATTCGGGGCAGAAAACAGCGAGTGGGAAAATGATTACCGGCCAGACCCACTGGATGGCAAAAGGAATGCGATAGGCCCAGTTGCTTTGAGAGTGTTTGAGACTAAAGAGAACGGCATAGGAGAAAAACTGCCCGACTCCCCAGCAAACCACCACCCAAGTTTCAAGATAACTGCGCAGGACAAGAGGGGCCACCTCAGAGGCAAAGGCAGGGGCCATGGTCGAAAACATGCCCCACGGAATGCCAGCCAAGAGCTCACCAACAAAGAGAACTCGAACATCTGGGGCAAAAACCTGAATGAAAATGAATCCGGTGAGGACTAGTAAGGCGCCATGGAGGACTTTCTTGTGTCCAAACCGATCCGTGAGGTATCCATTCAGAATGACACCAATGATATTACCCAAGGGATTGGACATTCCAAGGGCCATTTGCCACTGAGCGTCCAGTGTGTATTTCCCCGAGTCATTGATCTTATGTCCATATTTCTTCTGGAATGCTGGAAAGCCAAAGAGGGTGCTAATCAACGCAGTATCGTATCCGTCCATGATGATACAAAGGCTAACAACTGCGGACCAAAAGGCAGCTTTGGGGTACCGCCTCACGGCTTGTACGAATGTCGTGTTGTGCTCATCCTCAGTAGCTAAATTAGCATACTCCTTGAGCCTTCCCCAGTCTTTGACAACGTCGTTATTCATAATATCATCCTGTGTTGCGCCTTCTTCCACATGTTTTGACGTAACTTTACTATCTGTGGAAATTCTGGTGGCCATTTTATGCCCTAATATCTCGATTCGTCGTATTGCACAAGGAAGAGCCACAGAAAAGCGTTCGTCAGTGGCAGCCGTGGCTGTTAAAAGTGAATTCACCGGGCTGAGAACAACTTGAGGAAAGAAAGAAGTGAACCTAATAGAAATACTCGCCCGGTCGAGATGCGGGACAATTGAACTATTTATCAAAAAATGTGCCTTGCATATGTAGAACTTTTGGCGCAATCTAACCAAAATCTGGTCGGGAAGTGAAACTACACCACGTTGACCATTCGTTTGAACTTAACTTCTAGCTAACCCCGGATTTCAAGGTGCAGAGGGGTTCTCCGCATAGTTCAAAGCTAGACAAACGTAGTCTATGCCTATTGTTCGATAAATTTAAAGCCCACAGTACTGTGCGACTATGTAGGAAGGTACTTAATCCCGGAAATTAGACATTGGGTTTGACACCACACAACTTCCTGGTAAGTTCCTAGGAACACTAAAGACTTTAAGTTTACAAGGTAAAAGTTGGTTAACTAAAAGTGAATATTGATGTGAGTCTGCGTCTGAATAGAGTACTTGCGCGGTAGATTTACGGAGCAGTCATAGTGGACATCGTCCATAGTAGTACGTCAGATCGAGGATTCTGCGTCCTGGCTAGTACTACAATTGTCGAGATTGATCTGATTGAGAGACGAGAGCTGTTGAAGCTGTGCAAGCGCGCTTATTTTAGTGTGCCAAATTGGCTATTTATATTTACCATACCAAGCGGTAAGTTAGAGAGGATGGCTCACATGGAATGATGTGGAGTCCGGCGGAACCCGCTCGAATTGGTAGTTAACGAGAGCTAGCAATCACCTAAGACATGTATTCAGAAGACTAACGGGGGTACGTATCCCTATCTGTACCCGGTATCCTAGGAACAACAGTAGGTCCAAGCTACAAATACAGTTGTATCCTTTCTGTTCGATAAATAACCTTTTCCATAGCGGTAATCTCTACGGAGTACCCCAGTTTCTGCTTGGGCTGATACGGTACAGACTTTTGCGGTTCCCCGCAATCAACGTCGCCGACAGCGTCCAATTACGGAATCCTTACCCTGGCATTGATTGCCTTGTTAAGTTTACCCCGCACAACAGACTCAGACTCTGGTTGCAGCAAGCACGGGCTTTACTTTCCTAAATTGGGGCGGGGCTCAGGTAACAACATAATAAGATCCTATTTCAGGGCGGAAGAAGACACGAAATTTCCCTGCTGTGAGCACTTCCCCTTTCAACAGGTCGGCTCCTTCGCGAATCCATCGAAAGACCCCTAGACCAATGGAATTTGTGTGGAAGTCCTCTGGAGCACAGAGCAGGAGACGGACTGCCCAAGATAAGCTTTCCTGAAGCAGCTCACGTTGAGACTAGACTGACTTGATCGATCTGTACCCTGTCATAGCTGTCGTGCACGAAAGAAGAGGTGCTATCATCTTGATAAAGCTGATCAGATCGAAGAGTTTGACAAGGCCAAGAAGAATGACAGAACGGAAGCTGTAGAAAGGGCAGCCGTGGAGCCTCGCTCTGAAGCGAATACCCGAGAGTCAAGCCTAGCTCCAAGTCGAGTAACCATATATAACCCCGAGTCCGTTTTGAACGATCTTTCCGAGTCACCCGAGTCAGCATCAGGAGTTGAACAGGGGCCGCCCGGTCCAACACTTTCACACCCAGGGCATAACCAATCGCAGGAGGCAGTGAAACTTTCATCACAGACGGAAAACCCACAGCGGAAATTGCATTGGTACAAAAGGCAAAGAAAAGCTGCTCCACCAAAGCTCTCTGACCACCATCGAAAATATCTCGAAGATGCCGGGGCCTTTCTTGAACTACCACGGACAACCACGGATGCTCTCTTGCCAATTTATATATCTGGCCTGGATGATCTCATACCCGTTATGGACGGCGCGCGTGTCTACCGCGATTATAGCAACGAGCAGTCTTCGCCATACCTAGTGAAGGCAATGTGTCTTGTAGCCTGCAAAATGATGCAGGCGGCCCCTTTCCTGCGAATGAGCGCTGATGGCCCGCTCATGGAGCCTTTAGATTTTGCATCTAGGCTGCTGGCCGGCCTCAATGCGGCTATCAAAGCAGATCTTGAGCCCGATAGGCTCGTCAAGGTACAAGTTCTTGCGTTGATGCATCTACATACGGATGGGTTGGCTGGGCTGGACCGTGCAACAAGTTACCTATCACAGGCCATTTGTGAAGCGTGGTCATTATCTCTACATGTGCAAATTCCGGGGAGTCTGGAACAAGATCAGAACGACCTTTTGTGGTGGTCTCTGCGAAACTTCGATCGAGTAAACAAACCTATTACGGGAGCGGCACCTTTCCTGATTGACGACACTGACATTGGAATTGAGCGTACCGGCCTAAAGAAAGATAGCTACCGCTCCCAGATCATGGAGGTATCCCTGCGTTTGGGTGATCTCATGGTCACTGCAACCAAGGTTTATAAAGCGAGCTGTAAAGCTGCTGTCGATCAGTGTCAAGAGTTTATATCTATGTCTGAGCTTACGTCGGGCACCGATTATGACCATTTCCATAGAGCGCACAGAGGTATATTCCTCCTCCTCCCCCACCTCCGCCTGCCTTTTTTTTCTTTGAAAAAAAAGACAATCTAAATCTCGCGATTGAGGCTAAGGGCAATAGCGTACCTGGAGATTTGGTACCATGTGGCTGCCATGCTATCATGTCGGTATAGCGGGCCGGGCAGCGTTCAATACAATCGACGCCTCGCATCAGCTGGTCGTATCATCGATTTAACCTCCTGTAACAAGGGTCAGAATCTCCCTCCACTCCCTCTCGTGCCATATGCAATGTCAATGGCCCTTACAGTTATATACCGCGCCTTGCGTGACAACCAACATGATACTAAAACCGCATATGACAACCTCCTCGTGTGCTGCAATGCTTTAGAGGCTATGAGCAAACTGTGGACGAGCACGAAGAATGTGGTTCAACTTGCAAAGCGGCTATTGAAGCTTATAAACAAGACTGGGGCCATGAATTCAAGGTATCTGGATAATAGCAACGATCACCTTCGCCGAGGAAGTGAAGCAGGGCCCTCCACGGTTACGGCGGCAGATGATTCCTCGACAGTCAGACATCGAGCAGACAATGGATGTTCCAACACTGAGGAAATAGCAAACGTTCCACCCGGTGCTTCTCAGACTCATAAAGCAGTGCAAAACGGAGATGCGGCACGGTGGGACGAAAGAACACAGCAGTCGAACAAAATGTGGCTAGAGTCCGAAACTTCCCACTTCCAACCCGACAGGGCGATCTTTGACTTGTTTGACGACAGCTTGCCAATCGCATTCCAGGATCCTGCCACATTGGATTATATCCACTTCTCAATGAACGAGAACAGCTACTCCAGCAACAACTTCCAGTTCTGCTCTAATTTTGCCTCCCCGGACCTAGAATACGGCAACGAGAGCCTTCACGCTAACATGGACTCGGACTTGGGAATTGAATTTGCGCAGAATGGATAGCAATTAGGACAGTTTATGAGTGTGTCGGAACCGCACAAGTGTATTGTATATCTCTAAAACAGAGCATCAGGAGCACGGATTTCAGTATGAAAATTAAATTCTTTCAGTTATGCATAAGTTCATTCTTCCTTTTACAAGAGCATGCAGGGAGCACATTCGGCTTACAAAAAGTAGACTGAGCGACTAAGCAAGCCCCCGGGCGGTAGTGCAACTATTGCAATTCCCGTAAGCCGGTAATATAACCGCTGTATTCGGTAATATAATATGTACGCTGGATGCCTAATTGATGGATTTCGGATCGCAGCCTAGACAATGTATACTACAGGGTAGTATTTTGACTACCTAAGAGTTATGTTGTAAGACATTTCCCTAAAGAAAGAATTATTCCTGCTATATCATTTTTGCAGATAGATCAAGAGGTTCTTGAAACACCATCGCAAGACAACATGTTCCGTTCAATAGCAGCGACACTTTTGAACTTCATTGCTCAATATTTGCCTCCCATCGGCTTCTTGAGCAGTTACAGCTCGGCTCCCACAAACCGTTACCAGAGTTTGAATTTCAAAAGCTCCCAAAGATTTCGGTCTGAGCCGAATCTCGCACCACTCCACACGGCTAGGCCGGGTAAAGCACAGAATCAGAGACCGAACCAGATCACTGAGCGATATGAAAAAGTGTGATCTCCTGTTCCCGTTTGGGAACTCATTTTTAACTTGTCTGACTTACTCTAGATCATCCGGCAACCGTTGGATTACCTGCTAGCCATACCCGGAAAGGATATCCGAGGCAAATTAATTACTGCCTTCAATGAATGGCTTCAAGTGCCGGATGACAAGCTAGCCATTGTCAAGGAAGTAATTGATCGGTTACACACAGCGTCGCTGCTGTGAGTTTAAATCCTCCTACCTTGGAACCTTTGTTAACCTCACTTGTAGCATTGATGATATTCAGGATGCATCGCGGCTCCGTCGGGGTCACCCTGCGGCTCATGAAGTTTTCGGCGTAGCCCAAACCATCAACGCAGCCAATTACGCATATTTTGTGCAACAGGAAAAACTAAGCGAGATTGGCGACCCGCGCGCATTCGATATCTTTATTCGGGCACTTCTAGATCTGCATCGGGGTCAAGGGATGGAGCTCTACTGGCGTGATGCGGTGGTTTGTCCAACCGAGGAAGAATACACCCAGATGGTGATCTACAAAACGGGTGGACTGTTTCGACTAGCAGTGGAATTGATGCAAATCCAAAGCCCTAGGGCCACGTAGGGACCCTGTACATTATTTCCTTTCCTCTTGACTAAGTCAAGCTGACCTCTTGCAGGGACTTTTCTAAATTGGTGGAGCTATTGGGCATCATTTTTCAGATTCGGGACGACTACATGAATCTGCAGAGTGGACTCTACGCCCAGAAAAAGGGGTTGATGGAAGACCTCACGGAGGGTAAATTCAGCTATCCCATCATTCACAGCATTCACGCAGCGCCCGAAAATACGGAACTCGTTGACATTCTCAAGCAACGCAGTGAGGACGAAGGAGTCAAGTTACGTGCCGTGCAGTACATGGAGTCAACTGGGAGCTTCCGGTATTGTAGGGAAACCTTGAGTCGGCTAGCCGAGCAAGCACGCTTGTATGTTGAAGAGTTGGAGGATTTATTAGGTCCTAACAAGGGTATCCATCATATCCTTGATTTGCTTCATGTCCCGCCACCAGGCCAGAAACTCAGTGTTTGATTTCTCTTCTCTATAATTAGCAGGGGCCAGAATTAGGGATCATTATCGTGTCAGACCATTCAAACGAGCTAGTTGTTGCAGGTATTTGGGTGTGGCGCCCGCTGCTTTTCACTATGATCAAATTTTACTCTCAAAATGTGTGTTTAATGTACGTTACTTGATTATATCTAGTTACTCAAATCTAGACAACTTAGTAAGGCCCCCTGCTAGACAGCTTTCGGCCCCCAAAGATGCCACGATTGCGCTTATGGACCCATTCAAAAAGAGAACCCTCAACCTTCCCCATCTCCCTGGAATTATCACTACATCAGCACAATGGCCTCCCTCCTAACAGCAATCGGCCTGCGCGCCGCCAATCCCCTCGAGTCCCCAATCCCAAACCTGGGCCCAGGCTTCCTAGCCTTCCACTTCCTCTGGGCCTACGGCATCCTCTCCTCCCGCACCCTCAAGCAATGGTACGGCATCGACCACCAAACCTCTCCCCGCGAAGACCTCGCAAAATACGGCGAGACCGCCGTTCGAGAGGGAAAAATGACGCGTAGTCAGCTTGATATGCTCAAGCGCAATGAAGCTGCTCATGCCAATTCAGTCGAAAACTACTCCCTGCTCGTGGGCAGTGTGCTGTTCGCGTCTTACGCAGGGGTTCCTGCGCAGATAATCAATGCGGCTGGTCTTTCGTATACTGCGGCGCGGATTTTGTATGGGGGGATTTATATCCTTGTTGGTACGCCGAAATGGAGTTGGACACGGGCGTGGGTTTGGTGGTGGGGGAATTTGAGCTGTCTGACGCTGTTGTATTTGGCTGGGAAGCGTTTAAGTGCGTGATGGGGTCCTTTTCCTTGAATATCAAGGCTGCCGGGTGTTATCTACTCTCATGATTTACAGCTCATGGAATACGTCGCAAATGTCACAATGAGCGGGCGCTGGACACGAGCCATAGCGAGCACTCCTTCTATTACCGAATTAATAGAACTCAAAACACATTCCTTAATCTCTCAAGAGCTAGGAGCTAGCAACAACTTCCATGGTCGCAGTCAGAGGCAGATTCCTGCTCGAAGAGCCAACAAAGACATTATAGCTTCCAGACTGAAGCAACCACTTCTGCGCAACAACATCCCAAGTACTCAAATCACGGCGAGTCAAGGGGAAAGTAACCTTAGCAGACTTTCCAGCGGGAATCAAGACCTTTTCAAACCCACGGAGCTGCTTCACAGGACCGCCAGGAATGCCAATGTAAAGCTGGGCGACTTCTGCACCCGATTTACGCCCGGTGTTGCTGACTTCGGCTGTGATAGTTGCAACGGCGTCCCACAAGTCGACGGCACCACCTTGCTCGATGACTCCGCTGGGATAAGCGGCGATGTTCTTCTTGGGGGCGGAGACCTTGAGGTCGGAGAAGGAGAAAGTTGTGTACGAGAGACCGAAGCCGAACTCGTAGCGGGGGGTGATGTTGTTCTTGTCGAAGTAGCGGTAGTCCGTCATGATGCCCTCTTCGAAGTTGGACTGAGGGAAGAGCGAGTAGGGAGCGACTGCTTGGTCGTGGAACAGGGTCTTATAGTCGGACTCGTTCTTGGCAACGGTGTATGGTAGTTTGCCTGAGAAGTTCTCATCGCCGTAAAGCAGGTTGACAATGGCTCGGCCGGAATCTTGACCGGGGAGGTGCGCGAAGACGATCGCGGTGACGTTTTCGTGGTCGGCGAACTGATCGACTAGGCGAGTTCCGGCATTGTGGATGACAACGATGGTGTTGGCGCAGGTCTTTGCGACATGCTTGACCAGACCATCGGAGTAGTCTTCGCGGAGACCGGGGCGATCCATGCTCTCCGTAGCAAAGGCGTTGATGAAGACCAGGCAGGCATCTGAGGCCTCCATGAGACCCCTTGCGTAGGGCGACACAGAGGTATCCCACATGACAACGGTGTTGTCCTCGTATGCCCGCTGCATCAGCGCATCAAGTGGAGCGCTAATGTAAGGGCCGTTGTTGGCGCCAGAACCTCCGCCGACGGAGAGTGTGCCGTTGAAGGCAACTTGGTAGTAGTCCGGAATGTTAGGGCTGGTGTTGACGAACACATCCCCAGACTGATAAACTGCAGATTCCAATCCGAGAGTCCATGCGTTATAGACGAAGGAGGCGGCGGTGGGCATGTTCTGGTCAGGAGCCTTGGCATCGTAGCCAAACACGGAGACCAGTCTGGGAGACTGCAGAGGGAGAGCGTTGTTGATGTTCTTGACCAGGACATGGCCCTCCACTGCACCTTCGTATAGAACAGGCCTTGCATCGGCGGTCAGGGCATTCACGATAGTGTGAGGCTCGCTGATGTTGTAAGGCATGCCAACGCCAGGAGCTGGGTAGCTTGACTCGTCTTGGCCCATCTGGTACCAAGCCGCGACGATACGAGTAGCCATATCATCCAAGCGAGAGACAGGTACACTGCCGTTGGTGTAGGCCTGGGTGAAGTTGTTTCCCCAGTAGGTTTGACCGTCAGGCATGGCCATGTCAAGACCAGCAAGGGCTGCGGAAACACCGCCATGCTGGGCATCCCAGTCGGTAACGACGAAGCCCTGGAAGCCGAGCTCGGTCTTAAGAAGTCCGTTCAGGGTCTTGCTGTTCTGGCAGGCATAGGAGTTGTTCACTCGGTTGTAGGAACACCTGGAGAGGTATTAGTCGCAGGCTCCATGCTTTTTCACTTTTTGGTGCAACTAACATGATGTTTCCTGCTCCCGCCTTGAGGGCATCCTGGAAAGGCCACAGATACAGCTCATGCATAGTCTTATCATCGAGGTTGCTGGAGACTGACTCGACGGTTTGGTTGTCGGAGTTGGTGGTAGGGTTACGGTAAAGCTCTTGCTCGTTGGCGATAAAGTGCTGTGAAATTAAAATCTCAGTATAGGTGCATGGTCTTAATGGGCGAAGAATGACTGACCTTCACGCTGGTAATGACACCCTGCTCCTGCGTTCCTTGCACAGTGGCAGCAGCAATTGCACCACCGAGGTAAGGATCGTTGGAGGGACCTTTTCAAATGTTAGGAGTGCGGCAAGTCTCGTGTCTTCTCAGAGCCACTGACCTTCCCAGTTTCTACCGCCAGTAACCGTTCTTCCCAAGGGTCCAACAACCGGGCCAAGAGCAACTTGAACACCCTTCTTTCTGAATTCACCACCCATGTGCCAGCCGCGCTCGTAGGCAAGAGTCTTGTTCCAACTATAGTGATGAAGCCAACTTAGAGCTGCTTCAATTTTCACCATTTGCAAAGTCTTTATGATGCTTACCTGGCGCCGACGTGAATACCACTTGGGTAGCTGTTCACGAAGTCTGTTGCCCGGACACCATTGCCAGCATCAGATAAACAGAGGCCAGTGAATCCGAGGCGAGGGATGGCTGGAATATTGCCAGAGCATCCATTCTCTGTGCTGCTGATGCCGTAGGTGAGGTTATTCTAATTAAGGATATCTCGGTCAGTAACACTCGGATGGGACTTCTGCACGTGAAACAGACTTTCTCTTCCAAAGTCATCTTCGATACAAGAGCGGCGGCCTTTTCATAGGCCTTGGCCCAGTCGCCAGTTCCTTTAGCACTGGCTATGTGGTGTCAGCTAACAGAAACACATTGTCCCAGGAAAGAAACAACCATACGGGAAGGGTAGACAGGCTCAGACTGGCCATAGAAGAAGGTATCAGAGGTAATGTTGCTTTCTGCATGGCTAAGCCCGCAGACAGACAGCATGGCAGCAGCCAATGCCACTTGCTTTGCAGAAACCATGGTGGTATGGTAGCTCAGTCGAACGTTGATGATCAACAGGGACATCGAGAGGTGGCTCAAGCTCCTCTAAATACATTTTTTTGTCTAGTACTCGCCAGAATCCGGCGTCATAGTACGGCTTGCTGCGATCGGCCATGTTATTTGCCGGGGAGGTCGGGGAAAGTCTGGAAAGTGTGATCGACCATGATACTTGCCTCTTTTGCCGATGCTCAGGGCAATTGCTCTTGTCTCCCGAGTTGTCAACTCGAATCATGGAGTATACTTGCTCTCCGATGCTCCACGCTTGGCGTGATTATGGGGTGAGGAGAGCCAAGTTCCAACCCCGCGTCTGTTGTGTCCTTGGCTTGGGTAAACGGGAGATGATGGTTGTGGAGGGGCCTATGAGCAGCGCGGTTGGAACTAGTGGCGTTTTTTAGACTTTCGGGCTGGCTAAACTTCGGGCGTCCTGCTGCCATGTAAAGATTTTGCACGTCAGAGTGGGTTACCCAGGAATGTGTACCATAGTATGGAATAAAGAGTAAACAATCAAGTTTGTATATCGTTCCTGAAGATCAGGGACCAAATTTGGTTTGAGAAGTTTACCTTCTTCCCTTTTTCTAATGTTGGATTCCATCGATCTGTCGTCATCAGATCCATCCCGGCAAAGCGCCACAGAAGCAGCTGGCGAACATTCTCGAGCAACTTTCTTTTCTCAAGAGGAACGGAGATTTATCGGGCGCTGCTCTTAGCGTAAACCTAACTGGGACAAGAAATTCGCCTCCAGTCTTGCCCGGCCAGTCAACAGATCCCACGGAGGAGAGCCGAGGGCGTATTCTACAGACTTCTCCCGTGCATAACGCCCTGGGGCTCGTGGAGTGTGGGGATGTGGGGCTTTGTGCAGGACTCGGGGGTCAAATCTGGGGAGCGTAGGTGATAGTTGTAAGCAAATGGTATGTAATTGTACAGGGGTAAGAGGATCCTAAACACGACCCAAATCCAAGGATGAGTTTCACTTGGTTCACAACAACAGTGGTAGCGCAAATTAGCTTGACATCTTGTTCCACGGGATTCCAAGTTCGACGGCTCGCGTGGCCCAGTGGGGATCGAAAAGATTTTTCTTCCATGGAGACCAGAAAACAAGAGGCCAAGCAGCCGATGGGTGACCCAACTTTTAGTGGAGCTTAGCATCAGCCAACTCAACAACAAATGCCGTGCATAGACTTCCACCCCGAGCTTGTGGCACGGGATCTCATCATCTCGGTGTGTTCCTATCGGCTTAGTGCCGGATTTAACAGGGCAGAGGACGAGGTCCCGTCCTCTCTTGATGACTCGGTCATCTGTCAGCAAAGTGGACTCCGAAGACAGGAAGTCACCCTGGATTCGTGCCCCAGTCACCCAGTCCGCGGGGAGGCCCAGAGCCTGAGTATGTATGCGGGATGAGGTCCCTTACGAGGCGGCAGCACATATCGGCATCTGGGGGAGCATAGCCGATTCTACACGACTCACGTGAGATGGCCTCTCTCTTCTGGATTACTAGGTGAATACGGAGCGATTTTGAACTTGGAGTTACAGGTGTGTCATTGGGACAATCGATCCGTGAAACGCCTCCCCGTGCATTCAAAATACAGCAAAAGAACAAGTCGAGTCCATAATGAGCAACGGGAAAGCCAAATCTACTCTTCCAAAACCAGTCATTTGTCCAAATAGAAACAAAGGTTCAGCATCTATGTCAATAGTCATTTGTATGATGAGGGGGAACGCCCGAGTGCCGGCGCCACAAAAGCAAGTAAGGAACCAAAATGGGGCAGCGAGGTGGATCATTTCAACCCGAAGCCCTCGCTATTCACAAGTGCGTCCCACAACAGCCTCTCCAGCTTCTCTCGAGAGCCGTAGCGGTACAGCCCGAGGGTATTGAAGCAGGTCCGTGCGATCGGATACCGGGAGCAGTCGTCTCCGAGGCACGCAAGCCGAAGAGACAGGCTGGTGGCGCCCATCGCGGGGATCCGGTCACTACCAGTCACAAAAGAGAGAATCTTCCGTTGGACCTGAGGCGGGGCATTCTCGAAGAAGTTCCAGAACCATTCCACCACTGCAACTGCCTCGGGTCGCTCCGTAGACCAATTATCGTAGGTAGCCACGGCCCGTAAGGATGTCACATCGAGCGGTTCGTCCGACCCGCGAACGAGCATTTCAATTTCCTCCGAACGGAACAGCGAGAGAGCATTACCCCCGCACACGGTGAAGAAGCCCCGTCTGAACGGATCAAACTGCCGGTTTACCGCGTCATTGAGGAGGTAGCGAACGTACAAGTCGACAAATTCACGCCGATTTGCATTGGTCACAGGTCGTTTCTCGCCTCCTGTGCACAAGGGCACACTCACAACCTCTCCATATCGGTCAAGTTGAGCAACAAAGTCGTAGCAAAAGGTCTCGGCGACATCTCCCTCGAATTCCAAGAGGCCTCGTAGGCCCTTGGCCAGAGCGGGGCGGAACTCGGCGAGGTCGTCCAATGTACACTTGAACTTGGAGCGGTGGGGATTGGATGGCTGCGGACCAGTATTGTAGGGCGCGGTTGCAAGCAGCTTCCTGAATGCAAATGGCGGCAAATCAACGTCGAGAATGGTGGAGTTGTAAATCGCAAGGCCAAGCAAGACGCCAACCAAGAAGAACTGCTCAGAAGACTCGAAGCAATATGGATTGAAGTAGCAATACTTGGAGTCGTCATCGTAGACGAAAAGTCCTGTTTCGAGTCAGTAAAATCGAAGGTTACAGCTGGTGGGAGGTCCAGTCTTGGCTTACCGTGATTGGGGTCAAAGACCTCTCGGACAAGTAGCAGGAACCACTCCTTACGGAGTCCACCTGCGTCAACACCCTCCTCTCCAACAAATTCAATGCGCAAGCCTTTCTTGATCTCCTCGTGACCGGCTCCAACAGACTCGCCCACAGCGCGCATGCTATCTTCAACGAGACATTCGCGCCGCACCTTCAGCACGAGGTACTGACTGACCGCGCGTTGATTAAGAATACTGCTGAAGAAGGCCTCGCGTGCTTTCACTTCCATCTGCCGGCGGGCATCATGTTCCATGATACGGATCTTGGCCCAGATGCTGAGGAGAAAAGGGTACTGGCAGAATGAGAACTTGGCACTCTTCGACTCCCACACTTCAAAGTCGGCAATCAGGTCAGAATAGTCCAGCAGGGTATTGTAGAAAGCACTGATGGGAACCATGTAGTTGTCACGACGTCCTGACGGCACAACAGAATTTGGATGGCGCAGAGTCCTTGGGTCACGCGAATGTCCATCGGACTTCCTGGACCCTTCAGTGTTCGCCATGAACAGTAGAGACAATACTCTTGATCCGGCTTTGATCTGCCAATCCTCCGCATATACGGTCGGAGTGTCCTTTTTCTTCGCAGGTTTTTTGTTGGGGCTGCGACGATTGTTGATAGCTGCATGTAGTTCTGCAGGGGTGGTACCCGCAGCGCTGGCGAAACTTGGGACAAGATCATCTCCATCGTGGGTGGCCTCGCTCCGCTTACGGCCATGCTGACGAAGTAACCGATAAGTGACGAAACCATTTATCAACTCCACAATCCGTTCGAATTGACTCGGAGAATACCGAGAAAACCAAGAGATGAAATGGTGATGGCATTCATGAGAAGCATTCGACATCAACCCCAGGATTCGCTTCACGATTCCATGATGGTTATGAGCGCCTCCATGGCGGTTCTGGTCTTTGTGGGAAGACTTGCTGTCCCTCGTAGTCGGGCGTGGTCCTTCATTCGGATGGGATGGGCGTCGAGCATCCCGATTCACTCCTTGTGCAGGTCGATGGGGCGAATAAGCACCAGGAGATGATAACAGAGGGTTGGCAAGCAATATGAAGAACCAGCGGGTATCATCCGCTTTCTTGATGAGACGTCGCGGACGCTTCAGAAGGTTCTCAACGGCTTTCATAAATGTCCGCTGAAGATGGATACGCGAATCAATGATCTCTCTCTCCAACTGTTTCAGATCCGCTGATTCCCATCTCTTGTGGCGAACCGTATCGGCCTCCGAGCGTGGTTGCTCGGGTCTCTTGCCAATCCAACGTTCAGCCCAGGAGCTTCCTGCGGTCAGGAGTAACTGATACCACCGTCCCACCTCAGCCCAGTTGATCCGAGGAGATCTTGAGGATACCAGGCGAGAGTCTTGAGTGGCTTTCTCCTTGGCTGATGAGGGCATTTGTCCCTCGGCCTGGGCCCATTCTGTCATCCACCAAGACGAGTTTTCGGCCAGATCTCCCAGAAGGAGAGTTTTTGCATCGGGCTCGAAAACAGCAGCATGGACGTTGGAGTCCACGACGGTATTCGGGTCTATTTTCATCCTCGGAGGATTGCCGCTACTGGCCGATCGAACGGATGGTTGATGTGTTGAGAAAGACGTGTTGAGGACATCTATACCTTTCAACGCAGCGATCAGATAGTTCTCCAACCGCTCAAATACCCCGTGGTAGCCTTCACGATCTCTGTTCTCCAGATCCGAGTGGTGTGTTGGGGGATCATGGTGATGACGATCAACCTTCGGATTTGACTGTAAGTCTGAATTTGCTCGAGTCCGTATTGGTTTACCCTTGTCTTCCCATTGAGCCGCATGTGGTGTCAAGAGATGTAACTTATCCTTCGGGACGCCAAGTCGGTCCCCAGATCCAGAAGTGCTACGACTGCGAGGGTCTCGAGGGTGTCGAGCTACTGACAGATGGCCACCAGGGCCACGGGCTGTCATTGCGGAAAAGTCCTCTGGCTTTGCAGGTCGCGCTCGAGCATTCCGATTGTCGTCTTGTCCCGGACTCGATATAGAGCCATCCAAAATACTGTCAAAGTAAATTGAAAGACAGCGGTCAATCATGTCGCTCATGTACTTGGCTGACAACGGCATCTCTGCGACAGCAATCAGTAAGTCCATTGCAGCTCAAAATCTTGGGCAAGTCGGTGCTTGCATACCTGGCTTTTGCTCTAAAGGCCGTGCGGCTGGTGGAAGGGGCGGTAACGGACGATCGTCAAAGGGATGTTTCTTCGAGCGCCCACCTCGAGGTCGGTCTTCGGGATCCGGGTTGACAGAAGTGTTCGACTCGACCAAGGGCTCAGCTTCAAGATCGGTCACCATCAAGCACGCAGAACAGCGAAATGTCTTCAAGTTTCGTGGCCACCGCACGGTCGAGTTGCAAGTCTGACACTTTGTCTCCGCGAGATCGCCTCCAAGCTTCGGGTCTTTGCGAGGACTTCCATCAACCGTATCTGCAGGGAAGCTGACCTCATCAGAATCAGAGTCCGAATCCCACATGTTTGCTTTTGTCTTGCCACGCCTTTTGCCAAGTCCAGGAAAGGGAAATGGATGGCTGATTGAGCGGTGGTGCCCGCGGCGGGGACTGGTAGGCGCGAAGCCGTTCATCGCGGCCATCGTCGGCGCATTCTGAAGCTCTGGTATCCGCCTTCGAGCACTCTGTGAGGCAGGAGCTGGGGGAGGCGGCTGGGGAAGGTTCGAGGGAGGAGCGGTGACACCAGGACTCGGGATCGGAGGCAGCGGAGGCAGCGGCGGGTCACGTCCAGGCCGGGAGGGCATGAGGGCGCATCTAGTCGCTGGAAACTGGTATGATCACCGATTTCGAGAAATGCCGGGCAGTGTGGCCTTGTGTAGAGGACAATGTTCGTACTTGACGCATGCGAATCAATCGCGGGGAATTGACCTATACAAACGACTTGGGGGTGTCGAAGGCAGGGTTTCTTTGTTACAACCTTGGGCTGGAGCTGCACCGAGACAGGATAACACCCAGAAAGGGGAGTATATTCAGATTGAAGTGAGGCAGTAGTCGTTATATCGCTCGCCGTGCTCTCAAAGCAACAGCTCACGCTCTGTCTCGGACGGATTGGGGAAGCGGCTCACTAGTCAACAGGGAAGAGCGATTGATGCCTCAGGCAGCGGGCCCGCTCGCTATTTTTGGCATGCCAAAACTGAACACAGACAACGGTTCGTCCATTGTGAAGTCCAAATATGAGACTTGTTAGTCCTTTCGGCTAGCATTGCGATTCTAGCTTGATGATCCATTATGTACTGTATGCAGTCTTCTTGTTCGAGTAAGTCGTGTACAAATTGGGCACCCCGGCTATAGCACACGAGCACCTGCCAAGGCATATGAGGGTTTCGCCTACGGACTTTGCATTTGTACAGAATTGCGACAAAGACAAGTCTTTACGAGCCTGAACAGCATCTACGCTACTCGGGCGTTGGTGTAGAGTTGAACCAGTCATACTTCGTTAATCAGGGGGAATTCGACATAAACAAAAATGGCTTTTTGGCTAAGAACAGATCCTGCTGGTCTGCATTAAACTCGAACCCAGCGTAGATGAAACGCTCCGGAAGAGAATCGATCGAAGAGATAACCACATGCAGCCAATATTTTCCACCATAGAACACCAGACCTGTGCATTAACGCACTTAACGGTAACGCCAGTAGCTCTGGGTGTTGTGGAGCTTCCAGGTGTGGCGGCGACCAGCCTTGGTGTTGTTGTAGCGGTGACCCTTGTTGATACCACGGGACTTCTTGCCGGTGGCAGTGAGACCACGGGCCTCGCGGTGCTGGAAAAAACAATCAGTTAGTTACGGTCAATTCCATGGGAAAAGATTTTCGTCTGGTCGTTGTAAAACTCACCTTGTGGACAGGGTTGCAGATCCAGTTGATGCGGGCATCGCGACGGATGGCCTTGTGCTGGGGGTCGACACAGATGACCTCGAAGTACTTGTAGGTAGAGTCCTGGTTGATCCAGTAGGAGTTCAGGACACGCAAGTTGGCGCAGCGGCGGCCAACACGCTCCTCAGCAGTAGCACGGAGGGCACGCTGGTACTTGAGCTGGTTGATACCCTGGTTGGTGGGCTTGCCGTAGGTGGCACCCTTGGGGGCAGGGCGCTTGCGACCACCGCGGCGGACACGGATACGGTAGACGACGTAACCCTGCTTGGCCTTGTAACCGAGACGGCGAGCCTTGTCGGGACGAGAGGGGCGCGAAGCACGGTGGATGGCGTTCAGCTGGCGGAGCTATATTGATGCACTCTCAGCAATGTTCAACGAGTGTATAGCAAGACACATGAGGCCAAAAAAGGCCTCAATTTCTGTGCCACAAAAAAAACACCATTTCCGCCGAAAGAGGTTCGGTTCTGAGCCGTCCAGTAATACCAGGGATCCAGGCATTTCCTATGGCTACGCACACGAGCGCTCGGCGGAGATGTTAGGCAATCAAGGGTCGGGGAGTCCTATCTTACCTCCCAGCAGCGAACGCGGAGCAGGAACCGAATGACATCGGACTGCTTCTTCTTCTGGATCTCTTCGACGTACTTGAGGGCACCCATCTGGAACAATTGAAAGTCAGAAGCCTGGAATAATTTCGATGCTGACGGTTGTGAATTCGGTAGAGCGTGGGTGCGTACCTTGTCGGCTTCACGAGGTCGTCGGTTGTCGTTGTCGCAACTGCGAAAAGTTCGAAGGAGAAAGGTCAATGAGTGAGAATGTGTGTGGGACGCTAGCGATTAGCCGAGCCTGGCTTGTGGGGCCAATCATAGGGTCCATATCACGTGTGGGAGTTTCCTACCGCCTTCGCCGCTTTCTGCCTCTTTCTGCCTCAGGAAGCAATATTAGATAAACAATTGCGTTCTGTATCATACAATAATCTTAGCCATCAGGAGAAATTTCAAGGGCTTGAATTGATACTGATTCTCTCGCTCATTTCTAATGACGTTTTTACTAGGCACAGCGATACCTCGGTCAATCAAATCATACTCGACCTCCCCTTGTAGCCGTTTGATCCTCCTGCCTTCCACCGCAAACACGCTGGCCAGCGATGGCTGGTGTTGTACCGGCTACCGTTTGGAGTGCGTGGAAATGCTACCTGGGCTTTAGCTTTGAACAGGCTAATCAGCTATGGATGGAGGGCGTGGCAAGGTCTTACCACAGGGATATGTTCCTGAGATGGATTATGGCAGAAAGGGCGATCAGTCTGGGCCCGAAATGCCCGGAGATGAAGGATGGAGCCAACTTCACAGTGGTTTGGAGGGAAGCTCCGAGGAAGATTCGAACGCGAATAGGGCCGCCCTGCCTGAGCCAATGCAACAGAGGGAGTAGGTACCGCACAACTGGGATCCCCCAGGAGATATCCGGTCCGAACCACTATGAAGAAGGTATGTAGAGTATTCAAGGAGTTGGGCGCTTACGCCCTGCTTCCACACCAGTCCCCCAACCAAAAGAACCTGGCTGTGGGTGCTGTTGCATCCTTAGGGTGGAGCGGCTAGCGATGGGTTCGTTTTCCTGGACAGCACTTCGTCACTACTATCTCCACCTACATTGACTGAAATAGTTTAACAAATAAACCCTAATATTCTGCTGTAAGTGTTCATATCGGAAACAATGCAGGCGCTAATAAGTATCGCTAAAACCATATAGATGTTAATTGATGCTGGGTATCGGATGCGCTCCTCCTCTTCAGATCTCGGACTTGAGTTTGGTCTTCAAGCACCTTGCGTGGCGGCGGCTTGGATCAACCAAGTGAAACAACGCTCGTCTGGCACAACGGACACCTGACACTCCTCTCCAAGAGCCACTCGTCGATACAAGCGAGATCAAAGATGTGTCCACACGGAAGCTCTCGGATACTAGAGAGTCCAATCTCAAACGTATCATGGCAGATTACGCACTCAGTTTGAGTACAACTCATTCGATATGGTTTTGCAGACGTAACGATGGCTCCTCTGGGATTGATCACCGCCGGTGCTGGTCTTCGAATGCCAACCACTCTGCTGTTCTCTTGAACCTCTTGGGCGCCGTGAATGTCCTGGCTGTCTTCGGTATGTTGGATGTGCTGAGGGGTCTCCACATGAGTCTCTTCCATCGGTGGCTCCAGAGACTGGATGTTGAGGTCAATCTCCGCCACTTGAGTTTTAATCTCGTCCTTAACAAGTGATACCGCCGATGGAGATCTTGGGCCTGCATAAATGTAATGAGGGAATTGTCCGACGACTTCGCGGGGAACCACATTTCGAATCTCCGAAACCCTAGCTGGGGTTCTTCGACCTCTTCGGTCTCTTCGGTTCATTGGGATACTCTCTATGTCACCTTGTTGGCGTTGTTGGCGCTGCGCACGTTGCGCACGTTGAGTGAGGACTTGCCCGATCAGTCCGCGACTGATAGCGCTCCAGGTACACAAAATGCACAAGCCCAGAGCAATCATCCCTGCAAGAACTACACCCGCGACAACCCAGAGGGGCCACGAGTCTTTTTGGGTTTCTGTGGCGAAGACATTAGGGGACCGGGCTAGGATAGAGCCTGAACGTCGGGATGGCTCACCATTGGCAATCATTGTGAACAGCCGAATACTACTATCCCGCTTCTGAATGGATGGATAGCTTCCGTTCTGGCTCCGGTCTGTTTTTCCGTCGGAGAACCAGGCAAGTTCACGCATCAAGGTCCCTGCTGCAGGTCCGGGAATTGCATAGACTGGGAAATGGTTGTCTTCCTTCCACTGGCCGCCGTCGTTGAGGTCCCATAAGACATCAGACGCAGGTGGGGGGATTCCAGACTCATTATTAAATGTCTCGAAGAACAGGAGGGCTTTGGTCTCGGCTCGTCGTGATGCAGCTAGAAACGACTGGGTACAAGCCGCCGACAGCCACGGGGCAATCCCGATCGCGGGATAGCCGAAAGAAAGAATGTCCTCGTAGCGAGTGACATTCTGCGGAATGAATTCTGAAGCGAGAACATTGCAAGGGTCTTTTGCCTCCAGGGTTGGGACGAAGAGCAGTCCGGAGGTCAAACCGGAGTCATTGATCCCAGTAGGCGA
Organism: Penicillium sp. PG106-07D; assembly: GCA_037042255.1. Taxonomy (NCBI): domain Eukaryota; kingdom Fungi; phylum Ascomycota; class Eurotiomycetes; order Eurotiales; family Aspergillaceae; genus Penicillium; species Penicillium sp. PG106-07D. The sequence goes on along the minus strand of JAXQJV010000040.1, from coordinate 7,891 downwards.
AAGCGTTCTTGCCATTCGGTCCAAAACGAAGCGAAATCCGACATTTTCCTGGAGGCGATCTCGCGTGAGCACTTGCTGTGTGGAAGCATTCCAGGGGCTGAGGCTTATACATACACTGACTGAGCCGGACACATTGACTGCGCTTCCCGGGCCAGCAAAGAGCGTGGCCACGGTGGACATTGAATGGGACACTGAGGTTCTCGACATACTTGGGCGGTTTGATCGCAAGTATGTCGTTCGAGATCGCTCTTGGCACGTGCAGATGATAGAGTTGGCAGTCAAAGTCGAAATGCCCGCGAGGGGTGCATGGATGCGCTTGATGACTTGGATGTTGAGCGCCGCAGAGGACCTGAGGAAGTGAAACAACTCATGATGACCCACGACAAGGAGTTTTAATTTTGTGTAGATGGACGAAAGCGACGACTAATCGATCTCAGTGACGACTGAGCACTGAAGCATCTACCAATTCATCCACCATTAGGCCAGGAATGCAAGGGCGAATCGTATCCGTTGCAAGAATGTGGACGGCATCACCGACCACGAGGCAGATCGGGCCCTTTATTTAGATTCCAGGCTAGGGAAAAGAGACATGTTGGCCGCAATCGCTATGGATGGGAGCAATACCTGATACTATAAAATGTGGCGGTGCGAATGTTAGCCGGATCAGGTCCACAGTACCTAAGTGGAATACTGTTTGCGGAGGTGCCGAGTGTAGGAGGAGGCCAGCAGTCGGGTACTTTCTCTATGTCTGTTCTTGATGGTTAAGGCGAAATATATTTTAGAATTGCGATATCATGAGAATTATAAGTCGGAATCAATTTAGAGGTTACCTACTGTTGTTAAGTGCCTAGGCAGAGTGGGTGACACTAGAAGGTAGGCCGGAGGCTTTGGGAAACAAGTATATATTGGTTTTTTAAGCTGTTCATCCTGAATCTACGGGCACTGCACTGGTGTTTACCTGGAGCGTTGAGTATACCTGCTTTCATGCATCAAATGGATGTTTGTGATACGCGTATCTAATATATAGCAACATCCATTGCTTCACAAGCGACTCACTGCTAATGGAAATAAGTACATGGTTACAGATACTTTAGGTGGATAAACATTAACTAGAGGGCTAGGGTAGTCACACGGTCACCCACCGCCTTGCCGGATTTATGGTTGACCCGGGACCCCTAGGATGCGATATCACGTGCAACTGCTGTCCCCGGACCCAAGCCTCAAGCGATTAAGCTCTCGCTTGGTCGAGCATTTACCAGTCTACCTTGAGCTACTGGATCGCGCAGCTGACAGTCACTCATATATCGGGAGGACTTTCATTCTCTTTGGGGTGAATTCCAGCCTTGCAGTGTCTGGCAGCATGTGTCACCCGACATCCACGGATGCCATCTGAGAACTTCGCGACTGACATATCAACGCTTTTTGTCTAGCTCTCGCGACCCTTGACCTAACCATCCCCTCTGCCGCGTATCCGACTCGGACCAGACATAATGCCCTCTGCTTACAAGAGCAAGGGTAAAGGTCGCGACGTGCGCCAGTCGCGCAGTCGCAACACAACCCCATCGATTGCGGGCGGCGCCACTGTCGTTCCAGGGCCGCCCATTCCAAGCTACCTCGAAAACGATGTCACGAAACTCATTGACCTGGCTAATGGCCAGTACACGGATTTACTCGATCTTGTGGCTGGCCCGAATATACCCGATTCGAAAACCCTTGAGACTCTCGTGGAGCACCTAAAGAGTCTCAGTGACATGGCAGATGCTCGTGGAGAGGCCTGCAATGCCGGGATGCGAGAGATGTCACAGAAGAGAAAGGAAGTAATGGAGGATCAAGAGCTCAGCCGTGAGGTCAGCGAGCGTGCGAAGCTGAAGAGGGAGACGGAAGACGACGATGACCTGGTACACAAAGGGAAGCTGAAGAAGCGGAAGGAGCGATCAGGCACGAAGGAGGAGCGACCCTTGAGCCATGGAGCCCATGATATTGCCCGCCAGGATGGTGCTGAAACAAAGGTCGAGGGAGGTACGTGATGCGTCTCGAAGCCCGGCGACTGAGCTCCCACTCCACTTTGTTTTCCCCCAGTTCTCCACCTCCCACTTTTCTTCTCTTTATCTATCGCGACTGACCGACCACAGCTGCTTCTCCAGTTTCCAAACACGCAAAGAAAGCTGCTTCCGAAGGTAGCTCCTCGCTTTCACCCCCCACCATGCTGTCTCCAAACGGCGCTGCTACCGGAGCCGATGGCGCAGCTGCAGCTGGATCCCCCGACTCGGAGTCCAGCGAGGACTCCCACCAACCTGAACCTCAACCAGCCATACCTCAAATTCAGGTTTTCGGCGATAATCCGCTCAAGTTTGATGACCCCACCGTCTACCACATTCGCGATGTTACGCCAGACATGGGCGATGACGAGAAGAAGGAAATCTACAGCGTGGCAAGCTTCCCGAAGAGCGACCTCGCCCACATGATGGCCGGTGTGCCTCCGGATAAGGACTTCAGCAACGCCAAGCCGTCCAATCAAGTCAGCGCCAACACTTTCACTACCTGGGTCGAGCCATATGTGCGAGCTCTTACAGAAGAGGATATCGCGTGGCTGAAGGAAAGAGTAAGTTCCTAACTGCGTGTCTTGATCATCTCTTTTTGACAGATCATAGGGCGACCGTACGACTCCTTTCATTATCCCACGTCGTGGAAAGAAGAGCTATCGTCAGATTTGGGCAGAGGAAGATGGGACCTCTTACGACCCCAGCCAGGACGAGAAGGACCAGCTCCCGCTGAACCAGGGTCGCGGTAACATCGACCAATTGACTGATGACAAGACCGAAACAAACGAAGTATCGATCGGACCTCTGCTCAGTCGTCTGGTATCTCTTCTCCGCTACGAGCACCGCAACCTTCCCGAGGACAGTGTAAACTCCACCAATGGTGATTTACCTGCCAATGACGGTCTGAACGGTGACGCGATGGAACTAGACCAACCAAATGGCAGTTTGGAGACCAAGCCCTCCTCCGAGAATAAGCCCCTACCTGCGGCTACCGCTTTCCGAGACGCTTCACCAACCGGCTTCAGAACTTCTGTGGCCAAACTCGATCACGCCCAGCTCGACGAGCGCGCCAAGGCAGAGCTACGATACATCGGATTTCTCGGGGCCGATGACAACCCCGATTATGATGCACACTACGATGATGAAGTAGCAGAGCGCCTGCGTCTTCTGCAAGGCGAGCTGAAGAAGCAGATCATTACCAACAATGCGCGGAAAGCACGCCTTTTGAAAATCGCCCAGGAGCATATGGCTCTTCTCGAATTCACCACGATCCAGGACGATCTGGACTCTCAAGTTCAGCAAGCTTATCTCAAGCGTACCCGTACTATGGGCAAGAGCAAAAAGGGCTCACAGGCCAAGCACCGTCCCGGCGGTGGTGGCGTTGCCAGTGCTGGTGTTTCCCGCCCTGCCGTTGGTGATGCCGCAAAGATCGTCATGGACCGACGGAAGCGTTGGAACGAAGCATTCCTTCCGATTTTCGAAGACATCAAGACCACCATCCCCTCCGCAGATGAAACTATCTTTGATTCCGCGACTATGGCCGAGTACGAGAAGGCGGAATTGGAAGCTTGGGACGAGGAGTAGGTGTTTTCCGAAAGCCTGCGGGATGCCGACCACAACAACGCCCGCTCTTTCAGCTGCACCTGAAATCGGTGCAGATTTTTTTTTCTTCACATCTTCATGTATTTTCTGCTTTTCCATTTGCGCGCACATGATACCTAGGTACGACACGACTGGTACGACGGACACGGCGTTGGTAGGAGTCTTTGTTCTTCTTCGTTCTCTCCTGACAAGAAGGCTGAATCTACAGAACGAAACCCTGGATTTGTGGCTTTTTTTCTGGGCGTGTAAAGCCATGTTGTTTGCGATCTCGAAAACGCGAGAGGTGTGGGTTCCATCACCTCTTTCTGGGCACATTCCTGTGGACACATCTCCTCAGCCCCGTAGATGTTAGTCAAATGCCATCAACATGATCTTCCAACATCTGTGTTCTTCTTATTTCTCATGTTGAATAGACTATGCCAGAAACACGCTCCATTGGACACTCTCATCGCATGTATGGCCAAACCCTTCGAAAAAACACCCAGCAGGCTCCGGTCCTCCATTGTCGAACGCAATGCAGTCCCGTCCAAATCGCTGCTATCCTTCATGTAAGACAACAGGAGTTTGGCATACGAGGCAGCTGTTGCCGCCGCATACTCCTGGAAGCGCTTGTTCTTATGACTGTCCGAGTAATCGCAGATCCCCCGGATTTACAGGAGAAGGCATCATGTTCATAATCCCTGCCCCTTCCATCTCAAAGCAAGCACATTCCTCCCCACGCTCCACTTGTTGCGGAGTTTCGCGTCTTTCATGGCTTGGTTGCTTGGTGCGATGAGCCTATAGTGTATATGCGGATGAGTGCCTTGCTGAAAAGTCCATCCTCACGTAGTCTCGGGAGACGGGAGCCTGATATGTCATCCGTATCTCGCGATCCTACGGAGAAATGAATAATATCAGCGGAAGAATCATTTGGATAACTTCCAAAAGCTATACTAGCAAGGTGTTTTGCACTTAAGCACCATCCCAGAATGTGAACTGTCAGTGATTGATACCTGCGAAGCGAGTACTCCATTAGCAGACACTACTTAAGTGTCGAGGTACGATAGTCGATCGCCGTTCTTGTTGTGCACCAAATGCCACACAATCATCTCGTCGTGATTCTCTGTGGGGAGAAGCATAGCAGAGAAGCCCTTGGTGTCTGGACTGCCAAGGAAGGTGTTCACGAAAGTTGCCTGTTTTAGGCGGGCCATCTTGTGAAGGGGAATTTCCAGGCCTTTCACTGTACCAACTTCAGGTCGTCGAGATGTTGGGAAGCCTTCAGCAAATCATTGGGCACAAGATTCAGGGCTGTCTCATAGGACTTGTTGAGGAAGTGACTTATAAGAATCAGCCATTTAGCATAGAACCCAGCATGACCGTGACTTATTGTCTGCTTCTGCAGTCGCTCCCATGATTGATTGATATCTTTGAGTTGCGCCTCATCCCTACAAAAGTTTCGCACCACTGCTTGAACTCTAAGATAATGGATTGTTGAGGATAACCGGTCTTGTTCCCTGTTCTCCAAGCCCAATCCCAAAGGTGAGGGCCTCTGAGACCGAGCCAAGCCACTCTTTAAGCGCGGCCAAGGGGCTTCAGTTTCATTTTGGTCCCGCTCAATCAAGCCATAACCGGTCAAAGTTTCAATTGTGGTATCAAGATCAGGGGGTCTTTCCAGCTCGATGACTGGCCAAAATATCAGCAGAATCCGCGACTGATCCAGTTGCGACTAACAATAAGCATAACGAAGCGGGTCTTAAAGAGAAGCATATGGGTATCTATGAACTATGAACGACTGAGTCTAGCAGGAAAGATGGCTGATCAACCATTCTCATTGAACAGGATCACCGATGCAGAATCAGTACCTCTCCAGGGTACCTCTTTAATCGAACCGTCAGCTCGCGCTCACTAATCTCCAGCTCCGTACAGATCTGATCAAAGCTGTGCGTGCCATCCAGATACTTCGACAGCGTCCGATCATCAATCTCATCCTCTTCGTCTTCAAAGACCCCCGACGGCGCACTTCCCACTCCAATCGCACCACGGCTCCCACTATGAAAGGAAGCCGTGCGTTCGCGACTCGCATCTCGTCGGGCAGAAATAGGCGCGTCTTCTCCGACGCTAGATGCCGCGTAGGGAGTGTTATTCCCAGTCGTGGCACGAGACGAGGGCCCCGTCGATGCAGTTATGGGAACGACAGACGATGAGCGCGGTGTCGGTGCTGGCTGGCCCGTGGCGCAGGCGTACTTGTGTACTCGGTAGAGAAAGCCCTTTATCACACCAAAAGTAATGAAGCGGCGAATATCAATGTTAGCAAGCTCGCGGCTGTGCTGCGAGTACCACTGTTTCACGCTCTGGCCCTGTTTCAGAGCCGCGTAGAGTTCGACTATACCCACACCATCCACGACCCTTGGTCCCTGGCCAACGGGAAGATTGCTGCTTTCGGGGATATCGGGGACTTTCCGGCTAGTATCTGGGGCATCTTCTGGGTCACCCAACAAGGGCCATATCTCTTCCGCATCGAAGCGGGATTCGGAGCGGGATAGACTCGGAGCGGGATCAGTGAGCGGACTTGCTAGTGGTCCGACACCGGTACTGCCGCCACTGGTTGCCGCTGTTGTTGGCGCTATCTGTGGGGTAAGGGGTGTGTGAGGGCCGATCGGTGGATGTGGTGCAAAGCGCGTGTTCACGTAGCGCGCGCACTCGAGTTGCATAGCTTCGTCTGAGCCAATGGTCAGGCTGAATTGCGCTGTTGGCGCGTAAATGGCAGAGAATGAAAAAATGTCCAGGAGAAAGAGACAACCGTAGTAGAGTAGGTGTCGAATGGCCCGGCATGTGAGGGAAAAGTCGGTATCTGCAAGGATGGAAATGATGCGGACGCTGTTGACCCCATTGATATGTGGCACGATCTACAAGAATTCAGCCAATGCACTCGTCTTCGATATTGATAGTCTTCATCGTACCCGCTGTAGGGAAAGGTCCCAATTCTCGTCCATGAAAGCTTGATACCGCACCGTGAATAAGGGGACCTGCCATGCCTTGACTGATGGCGGCGAGGGGTAGATGGGGAACAACTTGATGTTCAACGTATTGAGCTCATCTGAGCCGCGGTCAGCATCCTCGCATCACAACCCCAGTCAAAAAGCCGCCACGTACCTATCGGGATCATGCACTCGCAGTAATTGTTCAAGTCCTCCATCAGCATCTCACAGAGACTATACACCTTTCCCTCGCCGGACTTGGAAAAGTCTCGCGATAGAAACCCGTTCTGCTCTTCCAATGCATGCATCAAGTCCGCGAGCTTCTGCACCACGCTCTTGTACTGACTGAAATCCTCCTCTTCCGCCAGCACGATGCAAAAGTTGAAGATGAACTCATTGCGCGCATAACGGTCTGATTTCATGCAAATAGGATAGCCCAGAATGCGATAGCCATTCGTGCAGACCTGCAGTAGGTTGCCACAAAGCTCCTGGCGGGGGATCACGAAGAAGGAGACGTCGGAGAAGGTCAGGAAGAGGGGTTGCGCGGGCGCGGTGGACGAGGGAACGATGGCGCCGTCGGGGACTTGGTGGACAACCTTTGGACCTGTCAGACATATCTGTCAGCAATTTTCTATCTCCAAGCGACTCGAAGAGCTCGCATTCTGACCCTCTTGGGTGTCGAATTTGCTGTAAAAGATTGCTTTGATCATTGTGAAGTTGGTCCCGCGATCAAGCCTAGGGAAGGAGTCTGCAGTATACAGCTAGCGGAAACTGTTCGCAGAACCAGTAGCTCGAGAAAGCCCTAGCCATTCATGTTTGCTTTTCTTCAGTGTGGCCCGGTTGCTAGAGGGCAAAATGTGGCCTCCACAGCACCAGTCCGTTGCTCGTGGTAAAGTCGGAGTTGCTGGGGATCGCAGTGCTTTATTGGCGGGTCCGCCACAACAGCTTGGGACGCGGATTTGGCGGGCGTCGACCTACCATAATGGACTATAGACCGCGTGTTTAAGTGAGCTAAGCAACGCTTTATTCTAAATTTATGAGCGATCTCAAAATGAGACGAATGTCTCTCAGAAAAAAAGTCTAAATAGATAGATAATTTGATCGAGCCAGCGATCATCAGGATGACGCAGCAAATAGGACGTGGGTATTAAGGTAACAGAATGCGTATAAAAAGATAAGATAAGGAATACGCCGGTAAATGCAGTCGCTGGGTCATGTCAAATCGCTTTTGGAACATTCGTATCAAACGAATATTCAAAACAATAAAAGAGGCCCGCACTCAGCGGCCTC
>JAXQJV010000039.1:0-40303 GCA_037042255.1 Penicillium sp. PG106-07D | reverse complement strand
AGAGCTAGCGGGTTGAGGCTGCAATTGGGAATAATTGGCTGTCGCCGAGGAAGATGGCACTTCCGGGTGTTGCGGGGATTGCTGTGGAGGCTGGGCAGGCCATGGCTGAAGGGGCATCTGTGTTGGTGGCGTTGGATAGAAGAATTGAGGTGCAGTCACTGCTGACGGGTCCTCTGTTGGCTGAACTATCTCAAATGCTTGGACTGAATGGTATCCCATTGTCGCGGGGTCAATAGGCCGCGGGGCTAACATGGGATGCTGGGCCGCCGCGGCTGCGTGCTGAGGTGGCAGCGCGCTGAATTCATTGTATAAGGGGACCCCCATATGATGCTGTTGCATCTGATCATGTCCCGATGGTGGGCCATAGGATCCAAAGAGTCCCAGTGGATTCTTGAAGACTACTCGCCGAGCGTAACCCTCACAGATGCGTTTGGACTTGAGGCAGTTGCTGCATATGGGCTTCTCTTCCCCGCACTTGATTCGACGTTTGCGACATGCTATAGAGTTCAGTCAATCATTTGCATTGTTGAGGAATTTTCATTCTCTCTTCTCTGCCTACTTAAGCAACCGGTCTTGGTGCGTCTTTTTGGGACTCTGCGGGGCCCCGATGGCCGCGCTGCGGGCGGCTCGGTGGACTGGCCAGAGTCGACATACGCGATCGAAGCGTCTGCCGCGGACAGTCCGGTCGCAGCCGTGGAGTCGTCCCTCATGGGTGACCTTGACGATTCGGTAGCAGATCAAGACAAGCGAGTATTATTGTATATGTCCGAAGACATAGTGGGGGCTGAAAGGAAAAAAAAGATAAACTGAGGGGGTTGCCGTAGTTAAGGTAAATTTCCAGGGAAAAAGGAGCCGGGTCTGGATTCGTGACGGGGTAAGCTCGTCGTCTCCACAAAAACTGGGCAAAGCTGCCGAGCCTCAGCAGATCACCCGAGAGATCTTCGTCGTGCGACTTACGAAGTTGCGATTCATTGTTGATTTGAGAAAATGCTATTCCAGCCGTTGGCTTATGTTCCCTTGTAGAATGTGCTGGGAATGCCTACGCATTGCTACAGAATCACAATATCCTGGGGCTACAGTGTCGACCCTAACGAGGTTCTCCATCTGGACCGGCAACACCGGGATCTGACATGCGGAACCATACGATAGCGGAGAAAATAAGGTCAATCCACCGGTGTGCTTATTAGGGTTTAACTGCTTATACGAGATCCCAAGGCTGGCCACAGGGCTCATTTTCTCAACAAGGTTTTGAACCCTGCCGCAGGCCCGCAGCTGACGAGTCGTCGGAGAGTGGCGCTAACGGGACCAGCCCAGAGCCATGTCGAGACTCGGATGGGAGAAACGGGTTGATGCGTCTGAAGTTCAGATTTGACTATCGTGCATATGAGAGACCGACCATACATAGACCAACAGTCATCTTTTTTTTTCGAGTATCGCAGGAGACATGAACGAAGGTGAGACCCGAGACACGTCGTGTGCCGATGGGGTAAAACCTTGCCCTGCTGGACCGTGGCTGAAGGTAATGGTCACATTACAAAGTATTACAGGGGCAGTGCCATCCAGGGGCTCGGGAATCGGGATAATCGGTATATTCGGGCAAATGGCTCAACAGAATGGCTTCGGAATAGTTGTGTGTGGGTTCTTGAAGCTATCTTCGAGCTGGGTCGTCTCAATGACTCGATTGTCATCTATAGGATTGTTCTTCTCACCATAAGTAGTACCTTACTACTATGATTACCACAAAAACCGTAACAAGTGCGGCGGAAATGCGGTATCTCGAAATCATATCATGGGCGCCGCTATGGCTGAAGAAAGTAGCTGTAGAAACTCAGGTAGGTATCGATTACAGGCACGGAGCAGTCATGATATACAAATATTCCTCAGCACTACAACCCTCATCCGGTCCTACCCTTTAGCTGTCTCCTGAATGTCAGCGTTCTCCCGGTTTGTCGACACGATAATCGCTAGTATCTGGCAGCAAGGTCTTCACTGTGGACGTGTGGCCATTGTCACACGCATCGCAATGATGTTCTCCCACTTTTATCCACAATAATAGCATCGGTTATCTCCGACAGACAGACAGTCACTTCGTCAAACGCCCGTGCCGCAGCAGAATGCAATGCTCTTTTGCCACAGGTATTGACTGCATTCGGGTCACTTCCATGGTCAATGAGTAATGCGACAAACTCCTCCTGGTTCTGTTCAGCCGCACAATGGAGGGCGGTTTTGTTCAACGTCTGCTCTCGGAGATCCACCTCAACCCTACATTTGACGAGGAGCTTGACGGCAGGCCAGAAGCTAAAGTCGGCAAGAACGCCAAGATATGCACCCTGGTCTGAAAGGGAAGGCAGCCCTTCAGGATATGCTTCGTTGGCGGCCATCGCAAGATAATTGATACTAGGCCTTGGAGACCTCGCTAGAGCCTTGTAAATAACTGTCTTGCCCTCATTGTTTGTCAAGGTGATGTCAGCGCCGGCGGCGATGAGATATTTCAATAGATCTACCTCCCCAAATTCGGCAGCTAAATGGAGAGCGGTATTGCCATCTTTGCCTTGTGAATCGACACGTGCACCAGCCGAAACAAGAAGTCGGAGCTTCTCCACCTCATTCGTCACGACATATTTACGGATGTCTTGCACGGCAGCCCAATGAAGAGCTGTGTACCCATAGTTGTCTGTCGAATTGACATCCCCCTCTGACAGCGATGAGACCCTCCATCACCTCCGGCACTCCTTGGGCAACTTGTGCAGCCTAATGGAGAGACGCCTCGCCCATTAGATCTTTCAGATTGGCATTGGCGCCAGCAGAAACAGGGACCCTATTAAGTTGCGGTAGGCTTTCTCTGTGGCCATGTCTGGGGAAGTGATCTGGTCGATGTCTCCCAACCTGACATCCGCACCGGAAGCCAGAAGAGCCTCTACTACGTGCGAATGTACTCGACCTAGAGCTTTGTGTAGAGCTGTCTCTCCAGATTTGTTGGTCATGTTCAGACCCGCACCAGTATTGATAAGCTCCTGTACCAGAGATGATTTCCCTCGATCTGGAGCTAGATGCAGCGCTGTGTCATGGCATTCATGGGCAAAGACATTGACATCAGCACCCGATCGTAGAATTTCTGTTGCCGACCAGTCTTGTTCCTCTGAGAGGGACAGAATGAGTGAAGGGTTTATCTCCGCCGCAGTAAACGAAAAGAAATGGGCCGCGTGGAAGGTGTTTCAACGCATCGAGTATGTCTTCATCGCAGTTCTTTTCACAGAGATCTCTGACATACAGACCGACCCAGAGAAACCCAAGTTAGATCTAATTAGAAATTGTTTTCGAGTTGAACACCGTGGTGAGTAGAGGCCCAAAGAACTTGGTGTCTCATTCTCCAACTTACATTCCCTGGTACCCGTCCCGTAAATCATCCATTATCGTTGTGATAATCTTCTGATGTCGGATAACCAGCAGCTCCTCCTCCAACAACCATCAAGGGTAGCAGCAATGTATCGATCCATATCGTGTGCGAGCTTCCCTTTGTCAACCGTAATACGATACTGCGGTTGGGCCTTCTTAAACAAATTTCCCTCGAGATCTGGGCGACTGGCACAGATAATCTTCAACGTCCCAACCGTTGGCCGGGAGATCGCCTCCAAAAACCGATCCATCTCTCCAACCTGAGCAGATCCACACTCGTCTAGGCCATCGGGGACGGTGTAGTACGTCCGTTCCATGACTGATCTTGCGAGGAGAAATTGGACGGTCTCATCCGTTTCCATACCTACTCTGTCTCGTTCTGTATAGACACCAGATTTTCGCGGCTGCTTTCCTCAATCAAGAAGTCAAGTAACTGGCGACAGATGCTGCCGACAATATTCCTCGCCGAAAGAGATAGCTCATTAATTACAGGAGGAAAAGCAACCAGTCAAGAAGAGTCTCCAAAAGCCCAACACCGACATGCCTGGTGTTGAATACTGTTCGTGTGCTTACCACGGAGATGGCATAGGCAGATTTCGCAACACCGCCTCGTCGTGCTCTGCCATGGATAGTGTGATACGTAGTGTCGTTGCTCGGTTGGTATTGGCTTTCTATTTGAAATGCAAGAATAACAACTTGATATACCAGTACCTATATCAATATAGGTACTCATTTCTGTTTAATTCCATCATGCTAGTAGAGGAGAGTAGATGCCTAGGCTACGGGGTTTAGATACTCCAGATTCCGTTGAGACGGGAGACGCTGCTATGACGGTGATGCTCAAGGTTCTTGGGATTAAGCCTTAACGTAGAGTCTCAGTCTGTCTGTATCAAATGCCTGTGCTATACCTAGCTATATAGTTTGATCACATGTAGAATCATCTTATAAGGTCAAATTGAATTTTCAAGAGAATATTGAGCCAAACCCTACAGGTCATAGCCATAGGGCTACAACCAAGGCGATTGTATTGTAATTTCAAGCCTAAGATGCATCTTCCGCTCGAATGCTACATTCAGGACTTAGGCGGTATGTAATAGAAGTACCAAAATTACCAGCGGTAAGGTTGCGGCCGGCGGGCGAAATTTTGCCGATAACTTTTTTTTGGCGAAGCTCGCAACGCAACTACGCGCTCTTAACAACCTTTCCCGGCTGAGAAGTCAGCGACAAACAGCAAAAGCGGGAAGAATAAGCCTTTGGGGCTTTACCGACCAGCAATCATGTTTGCCGTTCCAGGATGGTCGCTCGAGACCTCCGCCCTCAAGCAGCAGTCCCAGCCAACGCAACCCCAAAACGCCTCCCAGTCGAACAATGATGGCGCTACACCCAATGGCAAAAATAAGGACAAGAAGCGCAAGCGTGACCATGTCACTTCGGGCAATGTTAACGAGATGTATCGCAAGCACATCGAGGGCGAGTCCGAGAAGCCCTGGAAGAAGAAAAAGCAGGAAAAACAGACTGCTGCTGCTGCCGCTACCGCTACCGCTTCTCCGAAGGCCGATAAGGAGGAAGTGAAGAAGGTCGCTGATTTTGCTCAAGAGGAGGGTCAGGGCAAGAAGAAAAAGCAGAGGAAAAACAAGAAGAACAAGGACAATGATACCCAAGAGGCCAAAGCAGACAGCGCCGCACCGGCTCAACCGACTGCTTCTGCTGCGAGCGCACTTTTGGCCCCGCCACCGACGAACGCAACCCTCACGCCTCTCCAGCAGGCTATGCGCCAAAAGCTGATTTCCTCTCGATTCCGCCATTTGAACGAAACGCTGTACACCACCGATTCCTCCAAAGCTGTTGAGCTGTTCAACGCGAATCCCGAGCTTTTCGATGAATACCATGCTGGCTTCTCGCGACAGGTCAAGGAATCCTGGCCCTCCAATCCGGTCGATGGCTATATACAGGCCATTCGCCGTCGAGGAGCAGTCCCGGTGCCCAAAAGAGGCAAACCTCTTCCCAACAAACCTCTCCCTCTGCCCCGGAGACCCAATGGCGTCTGCAACATTGCCGATTTGGGCTGTGGTGACGCTGCACTTGCTCGCAACCTGACGCCGTCGGCCAAGAAGCTCAACTTGAAGCTCAACAGCTACGATCTTCAGTCTCCCGATCCTCTTATCACCAAGGCCGACATCTCTAAGCTTCCTGTAGAGGACGGCTCAATGGACGTGGCTATTTTCTGCCTGAGTCTGATGGGTACCAACTGGGTCTCTTTCGTGGAGGAGGCATGGCGCGTGCTCCGCAGCGACGGCAAGGGTGAGTGCTGGGTCAGCGAAGTCAAGAGCCGCTTCGGCAAAGTCACCCGCAAGAAGTCGATGATTGGCGCGCAAAAACCGCTCAGCAAGACTCAGCAAAAGAAGCAGAAGAAGAGCAAGAAGGACGACTCTGACATCGATGAGGAGGATATCTTCGCTGAAGATGCCCGCCCTGCCGCAGATGACGACGAGACCGATATTTCGGCGTTTGTTGAGGTCTTCCGGACTCGCGGGTTCGTGTTGCGCCCAGAGTCTGTGGATAAGACCAACAAGATGTTTGTCAAGATGGAGTTTGTGAAGCAGGGTGGTGCACCGATCAAGGGCAAGCATGCCACTGGCTTGAGTGCACCGGCTCCTGGTGGAAAGAAGCGGTTTGTGGATCGCAAGCCTGCTGCTGATAACGGGATGACGGCTGAGCAGGAAGCTCAAGTGTTGAAGCCATGTGTATATAAGATTCGGTAGCCTGGGCAGCAGCTTTGATGTACTATACCGACGTAGTGATAATAATGTTATTTAACATGGGTGGAACGGGCAAGGCGCGAATGACATTATTTTTTTTTTTGGAATAGACCATGTTGCTAGACCTGGTAGATTCGTCAAGTCGTTGATCGTCGCGAGGTTCATCAGCGGCGCCATTTTGTAAGGTCACCTGCAGTGCGAGCTGATTTAGAATTCTGGACAAGACAAGAGAGAAGAGAATATAGTTGTCTTTCACCAAAACAACCGGGCAAGACCGGATTCTTTCCAGACATTCCAGTTTGCAGTAATGGTTCAAAGAATAGAAAGCATCCCTTGAAGTCATGCATTCTCTCAAGTGACACCAAATTTGCGATGCAATATCTTCTTCTACTCTCCCTAGCAGAAGACGCAATTAGGCTCCGACTCTCTTCTTGAGCGCCACTCGTAATATTCCTATTTTCTTCGTGGCGTCAAAGGCACAACAATGGACTGGTGCATTCATCTCGCCATTGAGATCTGAATACTTCTTTCTCGAGAACAATGAGATTCAAACAAAGATTTCCTTAGCAGTGCATCTATCTAGAAGGAACTCTATATTTAAGAGACCATACATATCCACGGACGCGGTTTTCCACGAATTATAAGAGCATCGACTTCCTTGCTTCTGAATTACCACTGAATCATCATCATCTTTCTCCTATTCCACAGCCTTAGGTACCGCTCTCCTTGACGAAAACAAACCAAGCTCAAAACACCAATCGCAACCACAATAATGGCTGTTACCCAGGTTGAACATTTTTGGCAAGCCTCAGCCCAAGTCATGGCAGGCTGCCAAATGCTTGCGGAAATCCTCCGCGACGTGACAAACAAAGATGTATTCACCAATAAACTAGGTTTCCTGCTCAAAGACCTAATAGACATGCAAGAAATGGTATCCGAACAAGCAGCCTATATTGCAGAAAACAATACCCTAGTTCGTCAGGACGTCCTCCAAGATCGAATCTGGCAGGTCGAAGATATCCTCCGCGCCATGGTTCTCGGACAAGAGCAGACCGCGGTTGATCTGTTCGTTCGCCCGCTTTTTGCGCAGCAGCTTGAGAAGGTTTGTGATATTTTGGACGAGCTTTTGGTGACTTCGTTGCAGCGGCTTGGGAAGGAGATTGGTCCGACAAAATATGTTCCTGTGGCAAGGCGAGAATGGGCTGAGAGGATTAAGGCTGGGGTGCTTGATGTACCTTGGTGAGGTCTCTTTCAGCTTTTTAAGTATTGATTACCATTGCTGAGAAGAATAATTCTAGGTATTAGGTAGCGTGATGCGCTATGTAGGCTGGTTGCAAATTGACAATTCTTTCTCCCGAAGGGCCATCCTGTTTACTTTAAACTGGGGTGAGACTCTATAGTTCCTTAGAAGTTCGAGACGCATGTCACTACATGGGAAACCTAGTTCCCGGCTTCTAATCAAGATTCAACCTAGTTCTGCCAGATTTGAAGCAGAACGCGCGTAAAGGCGCTCAGCGCAACGTCCAGGCAGGACTTGAAGGTCATGATAACGAAGGCACTCGAAGATCGAATATGTTGCAAACTGCTCGGTTGTTGTACAAATTGACTGCATAGGTTGTGTATATCTAGATCTTCCCGCTATTCTCCAAATAGCCCTAGTCCCCTTGACAGAAGCTCGATTGAAGTAAGATCCACATTGTAATCGTCACCTTCACCCTCCCCGAGATCTTCAGCATCTTCATCAAGTGGCAAGATCCGACCAGGTTGAAACCAGTTAGAAGATGTCGTCGCTGCCACATTCCCCGCCTCTCCCAAAAGCGTCAGGAAAAGATCTTCTGATTGAAATCCGAACTTCGATTCCGCATACTCGAGAGCTAAGTGACCGCTCGCCATCGAAGCGTCCATCATCCCAGCGATCTTGAAGTACAGCTCAGGCTCGAGCTCAAGTAAGTATAAACAGTCCTTCCCTGGAAACACCCTTTGCCGTCGGGCAAAGTCTGCGAGCTGTGGCTTGATGGGTGATAAAGATACTTCAAACAACCGGACTATCCGATTAACCCAGGTTTGGACGTGTGAGACGTCGTAGCGCTGGACGTATTGTCGGTTCAGTTCCATGTAAATGTTCAAAACACTTTCTTGACGTCGACGTGTCATGGTGTCGCTCGAAAGTCGGAGGTTCAAATTCAGCACCATCTGCGGGAGGGCTGTGTATGCGACGGCACTGATGGGTAGGTGACCAGCTGTGCCATCCGCCACGAAACGTTTGACTGAGTCGTGAATCGCTGTGACTGCATCCATCAGGTCTGGCCAGTCGTCTGGTCGCTCGTTGCGGTGTACACGGAAAGATATGTATTGATAAAGCGCCAGGCGAGCAGATCTGTATGGCAGAGTTAGTATCGTGGTAAATCAGTCACCAAAAGGCGAATTGCAGCCCTTACTCGTAGTACAAGGTAGTTAGCTGCTTGAAGAAAGCCACGGATTTATGATAGTGGGAATCTTGGGCGCAGGGCCGGAGCATTTGGGTAGCCTCCCAGTAGTGAAGTCGGGACTGGATATCGTCGATCGAGGCAATTTCTGAAGGTTGAGCCCCATAGCAGTCCGGGAATGGGTCCAGAGGATAAAGAGTTGTACTGATATTTGTTAATGGGGCAACAAGCTGACACAGGCTAGTCATGATCTTGCAAAGCATTCGTTTCGTCTCAGAGTCATAGACCCGGGAGGTTTCTAACTCGTCGGATAGATCATCCACGAGTAATGGGTCTCTGGAAAAGGCGTCAAAGTGTGCTGGAAGAATTTGGATCGGGCGTCGCATGCCCAGAGAAACAAGCCTGTCACGGATAACAAGAGACCACCACAGACGCTTAAGGTCAGATCGTTTGTATGGAGCTTCAGCGGGACATCGATGGTAAATGTGCGCGTTGACAAGGCGAGCTTGCTGGATCGCCAGTCCAAGCCAAGTAGTATTGCTGAGGCTATCAGAGCCGGTGCTTTGATATGTCAGCAGAGTCAATGCTTGAGCGATGCGTAGATGATCATCCTCAACACCGAAATCGTAAAGCAACTTGCTTTCATGTTAGTTTAATTTCCAGTATGCGGGACCCGTGTTTGGGATGATTCCCACATGATCGTACCTTGGCACGCCGGTAAAACGAATTGCGCATTTCCAAGATTGACCCGGCCCCCCATCTCTTCGCATCGGCCAACGAAATGTACTGATGAAAGTTCAGTTATAGTCTGTCCTCAGAGAATAGGCGCGTTCTGGGCAGTTGCGTAGTTTGAGCACATACACTGCAAGCAGCGAACATCATTGCCTGAAATACTAGTAGCGAGAAGGACTTGCCCGTCGCTTCTTGGTGGAGCATTGGCCAGAATTCCGCCTCATTTATGATAGGCAAACACGGATGGACGTATAAGAAGTAGCGCGACATGATGGTTTCAAGCATGAGTCTCTCCGGGACGTGGAGACTTTTCTGAGATTTGAGGAACGCTTGATCGGCTGGCTGAAGGCCCCGGAACCTGGGCGCTCGTAGATAGGGATAATGGGAGAAAAGAACGTCGCAATTGGGAGCGGGATAATTATAGTCTATAGGGACGTTAGACAGAGCCCGATTCAGTTCATGCAACCCTTTTCTGCGTGGTGAAATCGCTGGATCCTTTGGGAACATACACGAGTCCACATCTAGGGCGGCTTCAATGAGTCGCGTAGCATGGCCCCCGGAACGTTTCTTTGGCCGCCCAAAGATTTCCATACCATTGAGGTCACAGACTCTTTGGACGCCATCTTGGGCCTCTGCTGCTGTGCATATGTCGTAGCATGGCGTCGCATTCTCAGGCTTTGGTGTTGATGGGGTGACATCCTCTGCCAACGAAGTATCAATCGATTCCCTCAATCCCCTGCGCAGCTTGGGACGAGTGACGCACTCCAACCCATCCAACTGACAGTTGGTACACGGAGGTCCCTTGACAGCAAGGGTGCACCTCACCTTGCGAGCTCGGCAGTGAAGGCATGCAACCCGTGCCCGAGATGGTTGTCCGTTGAGTTTTCTCGTAGCCCGTATGTCCATTGAGCGAAGCTGGTCGACCCTAACAGAGGGGTTGGAATACAGTAAATAGGATCGTTGTTAGCTCAACAGTTGTTATCTTCTTCAACTAAGGAAGCTCCATTGCCCCGGATCTTCAACACGCTAATTCCACATGCGCAGTTGGTCGGTACCCCGCACGAGCACGCTAAGAGCATACAGCCGATATAACCGAGTTTGAAGGTTAGCTTTGTGCAAAGATTGGTTGGATCAACTTGGATTAGCAGCTTGTGTCAACTTTGAACTCATAACATGCATAACTCGGTCAAAGGGAAGAGTCTTCGACGGGTTCGGATAGGTTGTACTTCTGATCCGTCTCATATTTACAGGTTCCTTGCCACCATCCTACCATCCGACGGAAAGAGAGCCCTTTCTTCGCCACGAAGTGTATGCTCCGTCATGAGTCAGTCTATCTAGAAGAAGCACATAGAATGCCTGTGACCTATTAAACATCAAGAGTGGAGAGCGACGCTATCCAGGTGGGGCTGCTGTCACATATGATCTCCAACTGGAGTGAAGCTGCCTGTCACAGCCGTCTGTCAGTCCAAACTAGCGGTAGATCAAGAGCCGTACCCTCGAGGGATGCGAAGTAATGATCTGGGGATTCTTTCGCTCGGCTTAGAAGTAGGGATTATAATGGACAGACCTACTCCATGACCGAGTCGTGGATGTTCATACCTACTACTTGCCTCTCTGTCTTCTCAGCGCGGATTCAGATATATGGATGTTAGGTAGGTGTGGATGTTTCCCAGACACACCTATAATGACTGGCGCTAGCTATAGCTGAGGCACTTCGAATTTTCAAGGGTAACAAAGCATTGAAAAATTTCTTATAGTCTTGTTGCAACCTGGTCTTTTTAGTCCACGGTGACTTGAGGCGGTTGCAAGCCATACTACGACACATCACTAGGGTTTGGTAGCTGAGGGAATGGTTGAACAAGATCGTTAAGAGTTATATTTCAGGGCACACCTTGCTTTCGACAAAAGATTAATATTCCATATCGCAGAAAGGTTGTATCGTCTAGCTTGAGTTCAAGTCTTTCATTGATTCCCACCGAGCTGTGCCACTGCGCGGCCCATCTCCTCGTCATTGTAGATGCGGAAGCCCTTCTCCTTCGTCACGCTCGCCAGCTGCACGTTCTTCGCATCCAGCTTCTCCTCCATAACCTGCTTCAGTGTCTTCAGGACCAATGTCTCAGCTTCGGGCAGCGTCAAGGACCGGTGGTATTCGTTCTGCAACTCGGCCTGTGCGCCTTCACTTCCCGAGCCAATGGCCTTGGCATCGTAACGGTAGAAAGTACCCGAGGGCTCGGCGTGATATCTGCATCGGAAGATGGTTGTTAGATCCATTTCACTTAAACTTGAGGAGGCTTCGTCACGTACAGCTGGGGCCCATCCTCGTCATAACCCGCAATTAGCAACGCAACACCGAACGGTCTGCTCATAACGCTTTCCTCATCATCGCCGCTCTCTCCGAATCGAAGAGCCAAATCACAGATGGCTTGGGTGGTACTTTCAACGCGCAGGGGCTCGGCGTAGTGGAAGGCATGGTTCTGGCATTCAACACGGGCGTGCTCGACTAAGTTGCGGGCATCGGCTTGCAGGCCAGACATAGCGCAACCGATGTGCTGATCAATCTCAACGATCTTCTCGACAGATGATGCTTCCAGGAGGCTTGATGTGACGCGCTTCTCCACACCGAGGATGACACCCTCCGACGTAGCAACCTGGAATCTAATGTCAGATGAACGGACTCTTCAAAATTTGCTTGGTTGGCGCGGGATAAAATCGCCGATTCGCTTCGAAGCAGAGCTCTAGATATGATGACTGGCCGGGGTATGGCAGGGAGAGCAGGACGTACACCGATCGCTGTGGAACCTAGCTTGATAGCTTCGAGAGAGTATTCGACCTGGAAGAGACGACCCTCTGGGGAGAAGGTGCTATCGGTGGTTTATTGTAAGCAAGGACAGTTCGATCAGACTCTAATAATGGGGAGATGAGGATGCATACTTGATTCCCCGGTCTGTCCGCAGCTGTTAGCAATGCCGGCGTGTAGTGAGACGTGTTGAAGCTTACCATATTCCGATCGTGCAATGAACATATTGGGCGGTCCGACAGAAGTTGAGAACTCGAATGTTCAAAGGCCCAGATGAAGGATCTAAGAAAGAGAGTATAGGACCGGAGTGACGAAGTGACAAAGCAGGGTAGAAATGGGGACAGGATGGAGGAGGATGGGAGCTCTCAAGGCGGGAAGCTCTCGCGGTTACGCAAGTTGCGTGCCTGGCACGTATTGGCCTCAGGCGGTGAGGCAGCCACGTCCCATGCTGCCCAAAGGCACGGCTTGTTTAGATGCAGTTCCAATTGCGCCTCATTCGGTTTGAGACTCTTTTCTTTAATGAAGCGCGGCCTTCCAGCATCAGGCACTGCAGTCTGGGCTACATGATACTGCCCGGCCCTACAAGATATTATGTCCGCCAATGACCGTCGCGCCAGCCATATGAGCGCTCCGCGACCCCGCGTCGTCTCCAATCGCGTCGATGCCGACAGGCCCAGTCGCGGCGCCGCATCGCCGCAACAATCAGATAATATGGATCCTTTACGCACAAGCACGTCGAGTCAGAAGCAGAGGTTACCCCGAGATCAGAGAGCTACGACGGAAAAACGTACAGAAAGAACTGTGATCACAACAAGGGAAAAAGCGGTGCGGAGGAACCTCGTCAAGGAGTCCTCCAATGCCAGTAATCGCGGAGATTGGGATAAGGCGAGGACCAAGAAGACGAGGACAGCCGGTGGTATGAGTCCAGCTAGAAATAGGAGAGAACAGGATGCGCCTACCGGTTCGTGAGCCAACCCACAATATGCGCTCGAACGTCGCAACCTGTCTGGATGTTATTTAGACCTACATTTACTGACTATCTCCCTGGTTTGCAGCACCATGGGATCCTCATGCCTCCCTGATCCCTCACTCCACTGCTCCCCTTGCATCTCGTGTATCTGTCCCTCCGTTGGCCTCAACCGCTCCCCCGTCGCTCAGCCCACGACCATTCCGAGACCTTTCGCCGGACGACCAGGAAGCCGCAATCCTGGAGGACATCTTGTTTGTGTTCATGGGCTTCGAGGGCCAGTACATCCATTACCACAGCTCCTATGACCCCTTGCTTGAAAAAGACCGCCTGACCGGACCGGCCTTTCAACTGGCACCGGGGCTAGACCCGACATTGCGCGACCTCACTCAGTCCATGTTGAAGATCGCAACGCAATACAGCGCCATGGAGGCATTCGTGGAAGTCCAGAGTCGTGCCGAGTTTGGAGCTGTGTGTCATGCACTCTGCGCATCCATTCGCAAGATTCTCAAAGACTACTTAATACTTGTTGCACAGCTGGAAGGCCAGCTACTGAACAACCCATCCTTCACCTTACATCAACTTCACCTCCATACGATGCCAACTAGCCAATGTTTTACTCAGCTGTATTCCATAGGCCAAGAGCTCCTGCGACGGAACGGGCTCCTGGAGTCGGAAGAACTTGACGAGACCATCGACGACTTTGACGACGTTGACAATATTCTCGAGCAACTCAAGGAAGGAGGAGACCTCATCCCAGGCTCCACCAGAAAGTTTTGCAAAGGCGGCAATGTCCTCAGGCTTTTGACCGAGCGCCTTGCGACCTTTTCGGGGGACCCGACGACCAAAACCCTCATCCAGACCTTGTTGCGCGATGCCAGTCGACCGTACATGAACATGTTGAATGAATGGCTACACCACGGCGGCATCAGGGACCATCATGCCGAGTTCCTGATCAAAGAGCAAAAGTGGATCAAGCGGGAAAAACTCGAGGAAGACTACACGGATGAGTACTGGGAGAAGCGCTACACGATCCGCGACGACGAGGTTCCCCCACAGCTCGAAGGTGTCAAAGACAGAGTGCTTCTGGCGGGCAAATACCTCAACGTAGTGCGAGAATGTGGTGGAGTCGATGTCAGCAAAGCTGTGAAAGACGTGCCCAAAACGCTTGACGATCCGCGATTTTTGGAAAACGTTAATGCTGCTTATACCTACGCCAACGCCTCCCTTTTGAATCTACTGCTTACGAAAAACTCCCTCACGACCCGATTCCGCTCCCTCAAACACTACTTCTTCCTGGACCGATCCGACTTCTTCTCTTACTTCCTTGAACTCGGTGCATCTGAGTTGCGCAAGAATGTGCATGTGGTCAACGAGGGCAAGCTCCAATCACTACTAGATCTTGTCCTTCGTCAACCTGGCAGTATTGCTGCACAGGATCCGTTCAAAGAAGATGTCAAGGTACGAATGAACAAAGTTGGGCTCACAAAGTGGTTGATGCAGGTGGTCAGTGTCTCGGGCATTGATCAGGACCATCCGGAAGCCGCATTTGAAAAGCCGCAGGCGCCTAGTTCTCAGACCAGCGATGATGACAATAACATTACTGGATTCAGTGGCCTGGAGCTGGATTATTCGGTGCCGTTCCCTCTGTCTCTTGTTATCAGTCGCAAGACTGTGCTGCGATACCAGTTGATCTTCCGCCACCTGCTGTCCCTACGACACGTGGAGACGTTGCTGGTCACGTCCTGGGCAGACCAGAACAAGGTGGCCAGTTGGCGGCATAAGGCATCAGACCGACGGCTTGAATTGTGGAAGCGACGGGCATGGAACTTGCGTGCCAAAATGCTCATATTTGTTCAACACCTGCTGTATTTCTGTACCGCGGAGGTAATTGAGCCTAATTGGGTGGCATTGATGGACCGGGTCAATGGTGCCGACGCGAATGGGTCCGAGGTGACCGTGAATGGATCGAAACAAGTTAACCGGACTGTCGATGAGTTGATGCAGGATCATGTGGACTTTTTGGACACATGCTTGAAGGAATGCATGCTTACTCAGGCCAAACTGTTGAAGGTAAGCCACCGGCTCATGGGGGGCCTTGACAAGGATGACGCTGACTACTGGGGCTTCGTAGATCCATTCCAAGCTCATGACTTGCTGTACGATGTTTGCGCAATGGACCGCCTCATCGCTGGCTCGGGCTTTGACCTCGGCGGACCCTGATTTGGCGGGCGACAAAGCTGGAGGCCCCGATGCTCGACCCTACGACCCATCGCGCATTTTGAAGCTTGAAGAGACTCTCAAGCGATATGAGGATCACTTCAATCGCCATCTCCGGATCCTCATGGACAGGTGCGAAGTTCGCTTTATTCTTTTCACCAATAGCGTGATATACTAACATGAAAATAGTCTCAACTACTTCGCCGCAACAGAGAGCGTTGTCCTCTTGAAGCTAGCACACTCTCTCAGCTCCATCAGCAAAGAAGACTGAGGAATAATGACTCTGACAATGACCTTTGTCTCGGATGTCTCAGGCAACCCACGAGGCTGATCCACTGTTTAGAGGGGCCAATCGATTTTACTGTCGGGCGCGCCGAATCTCGTCCCGAGTGAGATGGTCAAGACAGTAATGACCCTTGAGGATGGCTTTATCTCCGGGCTGAAGCAACATCAACATTCTTTTCCGTGAGCCCTGAGGCCCAAAATCCGCCGCCCCGTCACACCACACACGCATCAATGATCACACCATCCGACCATCCTGTTAGTCTGGTGGGGCCAACGGTGGATCTCGGAGACACAAACAGCGCCGATAAGATAGCGCTGGAAATCGTGAGCGAGCATGTCACGAACGATTTGTATGAAGTATACTTCGTTTTGCATAGTCTATAGAGTGCCCGGGGCACGATCATTCAATTCAATCATCCTCTTGGGCATTGAGGTCGAAGAATGCAGTATGTAGAACGCCAGAGTCGGAAGAAATGCGGCAGCCTCGCGCTTTCCGCGTCAACAAGCCGGAGGGGAACTCTAAAAGCTTAGTGAGCTTCCAAGGGACTTGCACGTCAGCCCCGTCGGCTCTTTTGCCTCGAATACTTATTATTCAACGGCCCCCCATGGACCCTGATTAATGCAACTTCCTCTCAACTTCAACTCCCTCCAGGGCTCTGGTACCCTTTCCGCACATTCCACACGTCCACACCCGCCACAATGTCGCTCGACACCCTCACCAACGCGCTACGACACATCCGCCTCCCACACTCCCAACAAGACCGACTCAACCTCGCCCTCGGCACTGCAGCCGTTCTAGGCAGCGCGTTTCTCCTGCCCGCCGCATATCGCGATTATCGCATCTTCAAAAGCTATGGCCCCGGTGGGGTTCCGAATAACGTGCTGGGGTGGATGACGGTACGCGCGCTGTTCCAGCCGTTCGGAAGTGAAATGTTCAACACGGAGGTGTACGTGCGCCGGATTGACGCGGCCGAGGGCCATGGACGCGGCGACGACGGTTACTTGACGCTATCGGCCGAACAGCTGGAGACGAGGAAAAATGAGGGCAGGCCCGAGGTTGGGCCGCATGTCGTGCCGCAGAGGCAGTTGACGCAGTTCCCCGATGAAGATGTCATGGACGTACGTTTGCATGTGCCTGTATTGCGTGATCAGTGGGAAAGAACGATGTTGTTAACTTGTGCTCTTCGGGGCGACGATGCAGAAATTCCACTCCAAATTCATTTCTTTTGGCCTGCGCAACCACCACCTCGTCAAGATTCAGCAATCCAATCTCGAGCGTCATGCTGATGCGCTGTTCTTGGCCGATCACCTCCCCATCACCGATCTCGCGACGACGCTACATGGCGAAATTGCGCATGTACACAGTGGAAATGAGCATTCAGTTCATTTGGTCATGGCGCCGGCGGATTGTAAGTACCAGGCTGGGTCATCATAGGCAGAGGATGCTCGAAGTAGGGCATTTTCATTTCTCATCCGCTAACGCTGCCCAGGCAAGAAAATTATTGAGGCAGGTTGGGGTCAGCGCCATGCGTTCTCTGGTACATCTGCCTTGTCCCTCCTCAGCCTAGGTACATTGCCCGACCTCCCTTCGGAGTATCTCCTGGTATATGCGCCGCGCAATGATGCAGAGATTGAAATTGTGATGGAGATTATCTCTGCTGCGGTCAAATTCATGACCGGACGAGAGGATGTCCGGTGAGATGGGATTCTTTCTGCACAAGAATCCACTTATATCTGTCTACGGTGACAGTTGCGAAAGATATGGCAAGATGGGGTTCGTTCCTTCTTTGGCGATGTCTTCCCTTTTCGACTTATTTTATACCCCCACTCTGCGAATGCAATGCTTTGAGATCATGTAAATATATGGTGAATCGGATGCTCAGGACGCTTCAGTCATTCTCAGTTTACTCTATTTCTTCATGAATCTTGGCTGGCCTAATAAGGCAGTATCAAGGCGAGCGAAGGACGATCCTCACTTTGCCAATCACACTGATCACATATCCTGACGAAACCTCCACCTCGATAATTTGATAGAGCAGATCCATCCAGTCCGCGCCGTCGATGGCAGCTTCCGAATGGATCTTGTCAAGACGGGGATTCGAGAAGCTGAGCTAGCCCCTCGTCACACAACACTCCGTGGTCCTATATCCCATCGACAGACCTTAAAGTCAGCAAGCCAGTCGTCGTCATTCTTCTTGGTTCTAGCCTATGAATGACGAGAAACTGCAACACCCCCT
Organism: Penicillium sp. PG106-07D; assembly: GCA_037042255.1. Classification (NCBI taxonomy): domain Eukaryota; kingdom Fungi; phylum Ascomycota; class Eurotiomycetes; order Eurotiales; family Aspergillaceae; genus Penicillium; species Penicillium sp. PG106-07D. The sequence goes on along the minus strand of JAXQJV010000039.1, from coordinate 22,484 downwards.
GCCTGGCCATCATCAAGCAAAACCCCCACCGTCTAATCCTACCAACGGATCTTCTTCTTGCCCGCTTCTTTGGACCGTTTTTGGTGCGGCATCCTTTCAGACAGCAATGACAAAAACATATGGTCTTATATCTTTCATTCTTTGGTCTATATCAGGGACTACTGGTTCCACCACGCTCTGCGGAACGGAAGAAGTAGAACTACTCTGAATAGGCTACTCATATGCATCGTTATTTCATTCCTAAGCCATAGCATACTTGTACTGCTGACTGAATGTGAGCGTTCTTTGGTGATATATTAAGACGACACCTTTCCGTCTCTTTGGGTCTGTCCTAATCAGACTCTCATGCACTATTTACGTACAGATCAATGTGTACTTACCTCATTTCTCGTAACTAATAATGGATAGTACGTGAATATCTCTCAAGAAGCACCCCGGTCGTATATCCACCAGCCATCGGGGAAGATTCTCGTCCATCTTACGGGATAACAGCACAGAAGCCAGGTAAAAGAAGACCGTGTCCATGCATCCAGAAATAGAGGCGAACAGGTTCGTGAATCAACATCCATCTGGATGTACATGTACCGATGCAAGCCCGAGATCCGAAGCAATACAGCAGCGCTACCACAGACCCCGAGGCTAAATACTGTACTGTATCAGAACTAGACATAAGGAAGAGTCAGCCCTCCGTGAGAAAAACCAAAGATAAAGAAGAATACGCTAGAATGGTGGTAGCTAACTCCTAGATAGGCCAAGAGGAGAAAGTCAGCGATGGAGAGTCTGTGGGGACGCAGGCGACACGAGCTTCTTATCGCCTTCTTGATATGGCAGACGCCTCCTTAGTGGAGTAGTACCCCGTACTAGTTACAGAGTACACTTAGTTTGGATTACGGAATAAATATCATGAGGGGTACCTATCCCTCGGTCCGGAGACAAGTAAAACGTCCGTTGCCCGCAAATGCTACGGAGAACGTACAAAAATCCATGGGGCTGGGACTACTAGCTGGAGACTCAACACCCGACGGAGTGGTACCTACGCTAAGTAAATCCACGGTTTTCTTTTTCTGATCCCATTTGCAGAGTGGATTTGGAATTGCCTTTTTTTTCTTGCTCATGAAATTATTATATTAATAATTTTCTCTTCCATCCAGCGGACGCTAGTTATGAGTCTGTACTATGCCGGTGTCTGGCACTGATGACTTGATTTGAGTGGACAGGCTAAGTTACCTGAGCCATTACCCGACGTCACGAATGGCAAAGACTGAGAGAAAAACGATAGAATACTTAGGTCACGTCTACCAGTATACCAATCGATCGCCTCGTTCCGAGTTGTGCCCCTGCGCTATGACTGAACCCAGGATTTCGGGACGAGAGATCACTGTATTCCAAATTCCAGATTGGTGATGTGTTTGTACGGAGTATACGGACGTAACTACAATATGATTATGCTCCATTCATATGTTGACCGCTGGCTTGATGACAGATACTGGAATCTAGAATGATATGAGGAAGAAGACTATTATCGTTAGTGCCTCACACGAGCTCTGCACCCACACCGGACGAGGAGTATGGGATCCTACCAAAGAGAGATAGTCCGAACTGATTTTGACAAAGCCTTGCACTAGAACAAGTAAAGAACAACAAAACAGAAATTACCTTTGCTTTCGCAATGCCACCGTATCCCGGCATCGGACAAATGAAGACTTACCCGTGCACTGGCGACACTAACGGGCCCAGCCGCCCCCTCGAGGCCTGTCTTCCCGAGAGATGAACCATGGCGCTGGGTTCTGTTACCAACGGGCGGTTCAACTCGTCGGGTACAGCCTGTGCTTATCTGCATTGCATGCATGTGCGGTACTCGACTACTTGCCACTTGGTATCTCGATTCTCAGAGTACTTCGTACACCACTTCTACGGAGTAGAGTGACCATAGCAATAAAATCATCAATGCTTGTCTTGACCCCCTGTCCTGCGCCGCAAACCCGGTGCGCTGGATGCTAGTCCCCCGGAACCGCGGCTTTGGTCCCTCATTGCGGAACGACGGTGCATGAACCTCGGATACGACGGTAAGCCATCCAGCAAATATGTAGGACTCGAAAAAGCACCATAGAGGCATGCTCACGATCTGCCAAAATGGCAGCCAATGGCTTGGGCCTTCTTGGTCGACTGCGCAGTGGCGAACTCAAAACACTTAGTGAGATCATTTCAACGGCTGCATTATGGGATGTAGGATTTTCCCAATTCGGCATCTATCATAGTCGTGCTGTTTAATCGGCGGGTTCTCACAGCGAGACTGGTTTCCTGCCTTGCAAGGAGGCCACGGTGTGTGTTTTTCATGTGTTTTGGGCTTCGATTGCTAATTGGAGAATCGTCGGGGACTATTCGTGCATTGATCCCCTCGAAGCCAAGCGTGGGGAAAGAAAAGCAACGAGACACTCCTCTCTAGCTCGTTTGAAAAGCGTAACGTGAGTTTCGTGAATTCCCGAGGGAGTGGGAGGAAGTGGACACCCACCCACCCCTAAAGGCAGAAGAATCCACAACCCACAAATCACACTTCCACGGCACCAGGACCAACGACGAATCTGGATGGTTGCATTTTCAGCTCAGCCATTCCTCCCTTTTGTCAAGTCCTGCATCGCGGTCTTCTCGCTGAGTATTCTCACCATGGATAGTCGGATCACTCCGAGGAAAGTACTCTGTGGGGCCGTAGGAAATAAGGTATCATCCATGGGTACTTTTGTCCCAGATCGAAGTGATAATTTACAAAGGCATCTGCAAAAGCAAAGAATTAGCAGTGAGCACGCATCATTATTCTTTCTTAGCGTTGTCAGAACTCCGCAAGACAAGCGGTGAAGAGGAAATGAAAGAGGATTCGATAATAGGTAAACAAGACTGATCCGCCAGAAAGTCCCGAGGGAACGGAGCCCAACGAGGATGCTGCTGATCGTGGACTGGGTCCGAGAACCATTCAACCCCACTCTCCTCAGTCTCCTGTGGTTGGGGGAGGATCAGGTCTGTCATCGTGGCCAGAATGGGCGGGCAACCTACATTCAAGGACCCAGCTGAACAAGCCACCTGGTCACCGAGTTACTGGATGGACATGCATGCATCATTACACATGGGCCGCTGCCCGCTGGGCGGGATGGGATCATGGGAACGCTCCGATGCGTATGTGAATGGTATTGGCAATCTGATCCTAGCACCGGGGCACTGGTCCAATTGATGCTTTTTCAGTTGATTGACAGCGGGAGCTGCGAAGATCCATTTCCGTACCTTCGGAATCTGCAATGCAGGGCTTGGGCTGGGGTCTGCATAGCCACAAGGGTCGGATTGAATTCGAAATTTCGTGCTGGACGATATTTCATCTTCGCGTTTTGGTTCTGGATTCCATTTCCACTTTTCTCTGTTCATTTTTGCCCACACCGGTGGTAATAACCTGCCTTGGACCACTTGCTGGCTCCGCGTATGTACCATGGAGAAGTAGCATTGATTGTTTTATTTCTCCGTGTCCATGTGACACTGATGGGGTCTCGGCTTTGTGGATGTTTGTTGATGCGTGTCCGTCTTCGCGCCTTGTCAGTTTGCCATTCTGTGGCCCGTTTTGGCGAGTGGAAGACCAAACACAATGCCACAACTCATGCACAATGCATGGAAGGCGAAAAGAACGGACTGAATGCATTTTCCATAGACTCGCGCCTCAGCTGCTGGACGTCATCGCAGCCACAGGCAGCGGGCCATGAAGAAAGGCTGAAATCCGCTCGATCCACACTGTCGGGCCGACGGCCAGTGGCCAGTGGCCATAAGTAGTAGGTCATACGCGACAGTCCAATTTGTGAATTAGATTCTGGCTCCCGGCGCCTAGGCTCAAGGTTTCTAGAGTGCCCTTAAGCAGCACAACGGGGCTGAGTCTATCCTGTTCCTTGGTATCCTGGTGTGCCATCATTGTGCTGGTGAACCACCCCTCGGTTAGTGAACCGACCCGCACCCTTTCGTATCCTTACCTGGATATACATGTACATCACAACCCCCTATAGCGTAGAGACCATTCCAGTAAGTGCAGAGTGAGGATTAGTTCACTCCAGCAGGGTCAGTATCACTATCCGAGACCCGGTCCGGGAGGGGATAGATCCTTCGGAACCACAGGCAGGCCCGTTTTGGAGGCACCAGTTGGCCGCGCTGATCGTATTGCTCCCTCTCCTGATGACAGGTTTCCACACAAAAGAAAAGACACTATCACGACCCAAACTAGACTCTGATGAGACTTTCTTGACGTCCGAGAAGACGGCATCCTTCCGAGTCTGGGGTTGTGAAACTGGGCGGACCAGGCTCGCCCAGCCGAGCTTTGAGGGTACGATTTAGTACGCACCTGGTATGACTGGGGCCCTCATACAAGCACTTAACAGGCGCCTACAAAGAGTGAGTGGTCTCCGAGCCGCCATATTGTCCGAAACAGTGCTGTTGCCGCCGAGGATCCTTCCTCCAACCACCAAACAGCAGCCGATCGCGTTCATCAAAATTGAACCACTTGGATTTCCCCTGCTCCATCTGGTACTAAACGTTGATGTACACCCCTTAGTCGGAGATTTTAGCCCCGCCTCCCAGAACAAATGGTCAACAGTGCACCGATATACCAGCTGTGACTGCTTCTTTTACCCCAATACTTTGGATCAAGGCCCAAGGTCACCACGATGTAATGAAACGACAATCTTGCCTGATTTCACCTCAGACATAAGCACAAAGGCTGACCAAAGGCAATTGTCCTTCCAGGAACCCAGATTCGCAAACAGTAGAATTGGACCGCGAGTTCCTCGATACTGTCACCGTCCACGGCCGCGAATACCAGAAATACTCGATTGACAACCGCATATATTTCAGCCCAGTTGATGAGGTAAGAAGAGAAGCGGTCTTGTCGCCATTTTTCGTCACTGCTGACAGCCGATATAGGAGGAGGCGCAGCGACTTGACCATCAGCAACTAGTTTTTCAAAGAATTTTCGATGACCGATTGATCTTTCCACCCATCCATCGGCTGCGAAGGATACTGGACTGTGGTCACGGCGCTGCATCGTGGGCAATAGAGGTTGCTGAACAGTATCCAAGTTGCGATGTGAGATACTCCCCTCTTCCAAATGTGATGTTCTCCTGACAGCTGTTCGTCAAGGTCATTGGTGTTGATATTGCCCCGCACATGAGCCCAGACGATGTGCCCGGCAATTTATGGCTCCAGGTAAGTGATCATCTCTTTGCTCCTTTCAACTTCCCCATCGAGAAGTTGCGAGATTATGACCAACGTCTGAAGCAAGCCACTCTTGTACCACGAGCCAGCTCTTCGTCGAAGCTCATCGCCATAGCCTACCCTCTCGTCAAGAGCATGAAAAGCTGGGCGGGCGGTCGCTAATTTGACACTTCGTAGGTTGACGACCTGAATCGACGTTTCACATTTCCTCCCAACCACTTCGACCTCGTTCATTCTCGACTCCTTGCGACCGGTATTGATCGTTCGCGATGGCCATCATACATCCGCGACATTGTCAGGTATGAGGACACACAAAAGCCGATGACCTACCAACACCGATCACACCAGGAGCATAGCCTGGTAGCAACGAATTGAGGTCCGGATGGCTAACATCTGCCTTTCAAGAGTGCTGAGACCAGGAGGATGGGTCCAAATGACCGAAATCTATTTCAACGTGCAATCCGACAACGGGTCCATCACTGACCAGCATGCTTTGCGAAGATGGAGCACTCAGTACATGCGTGCATTGGAGGACCGGAAAGACCTTCGAATCGGATCCAAACTGCGGAACTTTTGTGAGGAGGCAGGCTTGGTGGAGGTTGACGCAAAGATGATACCTCTTCCTTTGTCGGCATGGTCGAGTGGTAAGTTTCCACTGGCAGTACTGCATTGGGATTGGGACACCAATGCTGACGGCAACACAGATCCCAGGATGAGGGACATTGGCAGATACAACAGCGAAAACATCCAACAACTCCTGCGATCGATCGCGCTGTATCCTCTCACGCAACGTTTGCACATGTCGATACAAACTTTTGACAGATTGGTGGAGCAAGCGCAGGAAGAGGCAAGAAATCACTCTCTGAAGGCATACTTTCCATTGTAGGAATGGCCCAAACCCAGGACTCTTGCGACATGGGCTGACTGCGCATAGATATGTTTGCATTGGGCGTAAGCCAAGATGAGCGAGGATTGATGGCCGGAAATTCCCAAAAGGATCCCTACGCCTTGTGCGGCATGACGAGCCCAAAGGCATCACCTCGTCAATGCTGGTTGACCATCCAACTTTGCATATCTATCGACACTCCTTTTCAATGTAGACTTACGCACCTATATCGCATGGACATATCGAGTTAGCCAAGACCGGTTAGTGAAAGAGACGTTTTCTTACCACATGTGTCCCCTTTTGGATAAACCGTACTGCATTACCGTGCCGAAGTGATGCGAGCTACCCAGTTTCAAGAGGGGAGGTGCGCTCCAAAGTTTGGCGCGCGATAGGTCATCAGGGTCGCACAAAAGCGCCACAAAGAGCAGGCTGATGTACGCACAATCGAATGTAGGTCACTCCGAAGGTACAAACCAAAGCAAGCGTCTGGTGTACTTGTGCGGTGTGCTTCGATTAAGGACGCCACGCGCGATAGATCGATCGGATCGTGACGCCGTGTGGATCGGATGGTTCGGTCACGGTACAGATCGGATCTGGGGCCCACACCAACACCACCACCAGGGCGAGTCAGACATGAGAGACGTGTGTGTTGAGAGTCGGGGTTGGAAAAGTGGAAGAAGACTGGAGAGTTAATGCTGCTAAGAGAGATGGTCGTCAAAATAAGCCTCCCGCGGTAATTTAACTCGACCTTACCAGATGCCTCGGGAATCCTCTCCCCCCTCTCATCCCCTCGTGTGACATGACTCGCCGTCCCCGTGAGATATGGAGACCGCAGCAGCGAGAGCAAATGGAGATTCAAGGAGGAATCGCAACTCGGCTAAGCGAGTGAGAACAGAAAGAGGGGGTTCCAGAACCAGATTGTCGGGAAGGAGGCACCGAGGAACCTTAAGTTCTTTCAGACCTTTCAGACTCCAGAGCCACGAGTCGCTCTTCAAGGAGGACGCAAAGGCCCTGCAGATGGAATCGGATCTCTCGTTAATATGATCTTCGCAGCTACCATGCCTCCTGTGATCCTTGTCGATGGCTACCCAAGGAGCCCAAGGCCCAGTCAGTCGTTCGGAGGCCTGACCAACCAGCTTTCTGTGTCATCCATTGTCTACCACTGCCTGAGCTACATTGCGTTTCTGACATGCAGCTCGTGCATGATAGGAAGGGTGATAGGAAGGCTAGCTTAGGGTCTACTACATTCTGTGGAATCCTCTTCATTTTGGGACAGATGGCATACTTTTAAGAGTCCGAGGTCTCCAGCTCATGGCCCCCAAAGCTCACATATTCAGCCGTCTACAACGATACACACTTCGCTAGCCGCGGTGGACTTCGGGTGGAATTCTTGGTGCCGCGAGAAAAGCGAAATTGGTGCCCGACCAGGGCTCTAGCTCTAGACGTTGACCCCCGAATCAGGAGATCCATACCCCTGGAGGCCTGCAAACAAGCACCCATTAGAGTTTACGATAGAATAATGTGCGTCTGAGGAACTGAGACGGTGCTCCAAGTACCCCTATATCCCCGTGGAAGACAGAATGGAACAGCCTCGATTGTGCAAATTGGTTTATTGCAATTTGCTTACGAGCACGAAGGCCTGCCTGCAGTTTGAACATGGTATGGGAGTGCCTGGCGTGCTCGGGGCCTAGGCCTACCCGAGACTACAGTATCTCTGGGTCCTAAAATGCAATGGGTCCTCCCGTCCAGGGGCTCGCAGGGCGTCAAAGGTTCAGGCACAGGGGATACTGAACAAGAGCCTTGACTACTACTATGTTGAGCATCGATCCTCAACAAATTGGAACGTTTGAGGTTCTGCATATGATCTGGCAAAATGGGCTTTTTCATTTCAAGATTAACTTCATGACCCAATCTCAAAGCATCGCGGACTAAAATGATTTTCTTGTCCAAGAGTGATAGCCTGTAGGAGGAGAACAATAACCTCATGCGAAATAATTGGCGATTCTGGATGTGTAGCATGCTATGTCTTGTAATCTACGTAGAGCCTCTATACCTAACGTGAACGAACGCCATGAGACAGACACGATTAGCGCGCGATGCGACTGGCGTGTAGAGGCATATTTCGGCCTGCATATTAAGGCACAAAACTCTCCCAATTGGGAAAGGCGGCAGGCGGGGAGAAAAAAAGTTGGCGCGGATTTTCATGAGCTCTGGACCATCTCCAACCAATTCACCAGACACACACCAACATGCCGTCCACCTACAAGAAGGACAAGCCGTGGGACACGGATGATATTGATAAGTGGAAGGTATGTCAATCTCAACGCCATTCTCAGATAGTTCTCCTTCAGCGCTAACTGTGCTTTTCGCAACCAGATCGACGAGTTTAAACCCGAAGACAATGCTGGAGGCAGCTTCGCCGAGGAGTCTTCCTTCATGACTCTTTTCCCCAAATACCGTGAACAATATTTGAAGGAAGCATGGCCCGGTATCACCCGATCGCTGGAGAAGATGGGAATTGCCTGCACACTCGATTTGGTGGAGGGAAGCATGACCGTCAAGACAACCCGCAAGACCTACGACCCCGCCGCAATCCTCAAAGCGCGCGACCTGATCAAGCTACTCTCGCGAAGCGTCCCCGTTACCCAGGCCCTGAAGATCCTGCAGGACGACGTGGCGTGCGACATCATCAAGATCCGCAACCAGGTGCGGAACAAGGAGCGGTTCGTGAAGCGCCGACAGCGAATTCTCGGGCCCAACGGCTCCACCCTCAAGGCGCTCGAACTCCTCACCAGCACATACATCCTGGTGCAGGGTAACACTGTCTCGGTCATGGGTCCGTTCAAGGGCCTGAAGGAGGTGCGCCGCATCGTGGACGACTGCATGGCGAACATCCACCCGATCTACCACATCAAGGAGCTGATGATCAAGCGCGAATTGGCCAAGGACCCGACGCTGGCGAAAGAATCGTGGGATCGCTTCCTGCCGAACTTTAAGAAGCGCACCCTCTCCAAGCGCCGCGTCCCCTTCAAGGTTACCGACAAGGAGAAGAAGGTGTACACTCCGTTCCCGCCCGCCCCCGAAAAGAGCAAGGTCGATTTGCAGATCGAGTCCGGCGAATATTTCTTGTCCAAGGAGGCCAAGGATCGCGCACACAAGGAGGAGGTCATGGAGCGCCAGCGCGTCAAGCGCGAGGAGAAGATGCGCGAGCGGGAGAAAGATTTCATTGCGCCCGAAGAGCAAACCCCAGCCGATCGGGACGAAAAGAAGAAGAAGAAGGAGAAAAAGGAAAAGAAGGAAAAGAGCAAGCGCAAGCGCGAGGCCGAGGCCGACGGAGAGGACGCTGCCGAGCACAAGGAAAAGAAGAAGAAGAAGAAGAGCAAGTCCAAGGAAGTGTCTTCCGACGAGGAGTAAGATACTCGTTGGGTTTTACGTTGTTTGGATTTTGGCGCTTCTGGCAGAGCATGGGTCTGGCGTTCTACGTATATTACTTCGTCTTCTTTTCCTCGTGCCTTCTAAGAAGGCCATTTACTGTAAACTGATCAATACCAAAAATCTTTCTTAGCCTCTCTATGATCGGGGGACGACCACTTTGATGATAAACCCATTTGGGCTACTAGCCAAATCTGTAAGATCTATCACTGAGTATGCCAAGAATATCACCCTACCGTCTTCACATTTGAAGAAAAACCGGACACGGGATCATCGCCCACCGACGCCTTCAGGGTGAAGGTGCGGACGGAATTCGAAAAAGGGCGTAACCGTGAACACCTTTATGCGAGGGGATATAGTAATGCTAGGTCTCAATCGGTGCAAAGAACTAGATAATAAGAAATGAAAGTTCCTAAAGCCTATATTTAACTCTCAGTCGCTTCGGCATAGATATAGGATATCAAAAACTACAAATATGCATAACACGGTGAATAGGAGGCCAGAAACGGCCGCTTTTGACGCCGTTTTAGGCCGCTCGCTCACCATAGGTGGTCTCGGCGTTACGTGCACCAAAGCTCACGGCCGGCCCAGTTTACTAATGACTAGGGAGTAGGGGCCTGTGTCTTGAAAATTTTTTTGCGCACCTTTCTCCTTGGCTCGCCAAGTCTCCGGATCATGTCCTACAGCATATTTCATTTTCTACGGAAGAGCCCTAGGAAACACCAGAGACCGCCCTCCATGACGCAGATGGAATCAGACTGTACGAGACGGATAGTAGCGGCCTACTGTTCAGTATAACCTATCTCAACGACGTTCCTAGACTATGGCAATATCTTTCTGTCTGTTTCCTGCGCCTTGATATTGAAGATAAGGAGTTTTCAATGACCCGCTCTGTTTCGCCGCGTCGTAGGGGCGCTCTGATATTCTCCGTATTCTCTTGGACTACTATAAGACCGACTCAACGAAAGTGCCTCTCTATCAGCGCAGATTCCATTTTAACGGCAGCGTGCAGGGAGGCATAGCTCGTGACGGTCTAGCTGATTAAACCGTGCTATATAAAATCGCCGCCTACTATTAGGCTGGTAATCCTATTGACACTGCTCTGGTGGTTAACCTTATATCGCATGGTGCCAAATTAAACCAACCTATAAGACAAAGACGGGAATATAGTTTTGTATCTGATAGCTAGAAACCTACGGTAGGTTCATTGAAGCTACCAGTTTTCTGATTAGTCGAGGCGCGGATATGTCTCTCACTAATAGTAATGGTAATACGGCTCTACGTGAATGTTTAAGGATGGGAATCATTTTGCACAGGCAGATAAGTAACGGACCTGTGCGCCCTACGGGCACTCGCTGATCGGAGAAGAGCGCTAGATGAGATGGCTACTATCTTGCTGGAGGTAGGAGGTGATGCTATGATGGATCAGCCTAATTCAGCGGGCGAGACGCCGCGACAGCTGCTGTCTAAAAAATTGGCTATATAGAAGTGGGAGGTAGCTGAAATCGCGAGAAAATGTTGATCTATGATGAACTATCTCGGGGAAAATGAAAAGTGAAATTGGCATTCCACGTACTTCTACTGCTCCACGATATGTAAAAGTGTGCGTATAGTTAGACAGAAGAAAGCTACGGGTACCTGTTCCTAGATCATATATCTTCTAAATGCTGCAGAAGGGCAACCAAAATCAGTACCTATCGAAAACACGTAATTTTTACGCGTCAATCAACTGGGAGAAGCTTACTTAGGATCACTATGGAGGTTCTCGTGGTGGTGTTGAAATGCACGCGTCGCTCCTTGACCCCCGACCGCAGCTCCTCACTGTGCGGCGGGCTCGAAACTCCAACTCTACATCGCTGGCTTTCTGATACAGCCTCAGCGCCTTCGACTGACATGGGACAGACGTTGACCCAAACCGCACGTGAGACGACCCCTCAAAGGGCCACTGAGGCCCGAAATGTCAAGCGGAGGGCCTTATGCGTATATGGGTCTATTTTACCAACGGGAACCAACTGCATTAATAAACGGTGGATTGATTCAAGAAAAGTCCAAATGAACGTGGTAAATAGCGGACATGCTAAATATACGTCTTTCTCTTCCGATAATCGGACGAAAACGGCGGACTGTAGCAGAGTACTCGAATCAACAGGTCCAAGTTGCATCCCAGGCCCAAGGTTAAGTACATACTACCAGGGAGCAACCACGGAGAGGGCCATAATGAACTCTCCACTTTCGTTGACGTTGGTTAATGTTCTCCAACAGTCACCTCAGGAAACTCCATACTGGAGCTATCTAATAACTCACTTGTCTTCCCCTTCAAGACGAAGTCAAAAAATCTGCTAGTATAAGCACCAATAGCTTGAAGGGCTCTTTCCCCGTCAATACTCCCCAATAATGCGGCGACCTCTGTCGGAAAGCGCTCTCTCAGACCAATCAAATCAGCGGCCTCAGACAAATCCATGAACGTACCATGCGTACTCCCACCAAGCATATATCCTCTCCTAAATCCCTTCAACCTCGGCCACAGTGCAGCCCAAGTCGGATCTGTTGTCAAATTCTTCCCTTCGTGCGCCATAATCATGAAGGGCTTATTAAACCCCCGGTCGATAACGGAGCCGAAAAATGTACCGTCCAGATTGATACCCCCAATAAGACGGGAATCAGAAAGCATAGCCTGAGCTGCGGTGGCGCCGCCAAGGGAGTGACCGAAGATACCCACTTTAGAGGTATCCAACCCGCAAGTTCGGCCTGGGATGAGCCTTGAGATGATGGATGGCCGGTTGAGTTGGTCGAGTACGAAGAATACGTCTTTCACGCGGATTTTCAGGTCATCTAATACTTGCGCATCGGTTGTAATATTTGCAGCGAGGATTGTGGTATTGTCGGGGAATGCCACGATGTCTGCGTCGTAGGGGTGGTCAATTGTTACGACAATGTAGCCAGTGCTGGACAGCCTGTGGGGAAGTGAAAGTCAGCGAGACCTGTCGATTGAAGGCCTAGATGAGCGAGAAGCAGAAGCTAGGGAATACGTACTGCTGTGCCATAGCGCTGTACAAGAGTCGAGACCTCCCCAGGCCAGGTGAGAAGAGAACCAGCGGATAATTAGAACCTTTGACGTGGCAACTGGCATTTGAGGCCGGACAAGGCTTGCAGGTTTGAAGGGTAAGTGAGCCGAAGGCGCCGGCTGGGACACCAATCGGTGCAAACGCTTCATCCTCGAAGGTTGCGCTGATAGGGTTCATGTAGGACATCAGGGAGGGGCGACATGCCGCTGGGGGGACGGGATGAAAGAGAGAGACCATCAAAGTACGTGGCTGCGGTGTTTGAGCGTATGGATCCAAACGATGACGGTCAATGAGCTTCGTTGTTGCAACGCTGGTGTTGAACGAGCCTAACCCGGCGGGGAAGGACACCGCGCCGATGCTTGGGAGAAGCTGGGTAAAGAGCCCGGCAAGAAGCAGGTATTTGTCACGGAGCTTGAACATCATAGCAAAATGGTGAAGCGCAAAGGCAGGAAGATTGTGATTTATGAAAGAAAATAGGAGGAACTTCTCCGTCTTGGATAGGATTCTAGAGTCCATCCCATGGACTCTCTGGCGCCCGTTTGGTCCGATGTCAGCCGGGACATCTTGACGTGTATACTACCTAATAAGGCACTGATTTAGCGCGCTCAGGGAGGTGTGATAATATGCTCGTCTTTCGCTCAGGACTTGAACTGATGACTGTGGAGGCTGAGATTCCTGTGCCAAGAAAACTGCGTTCAAATGGTGCCTCTTTAGGAAAGGCCGATTAACTTAGCGAGTATGTCTTGGCATGGAACCCATTTTCCTCTGTACTACATCTGTTGACAAAATAAATAGTGGGAAACGGTATTATCCGGTACATAGGAGACCACTCGGACAATTTCTATTGATTAAATGACTCTCCTGCACGCGATGCCAAAATAATTGGTATATTGTGTCCACTTGATTTCCCCAGAGAGCACGATAACGCGATTGTTACCATACGCAAAACGGCAGGGGAAGTGCTGATTCAGCACCGCTGCAACAACCTCAAGACCCACTTTGGTACCTTCGGTAGTTTCCAGTTTGTATCCAGTTGCCGCTCCGTTCAAGTAGTGAGGAGTCACGAGGCATTTCCAGATCACTTCCTGCACGAAATGCCCGGAAATTTTCCCACAGTGAATTTTGAGAAATGGCTGTCCTGGGGCCACTCGATCGGCGGACTACTCGCACCAGATGCACGGCATGTGCACGACGCAGAATCAAGGTCAGCGTTTCCTTCCCGGTGAACGCTGCCATATTCTAACCCCCAGTAGTGCGAAGGAGGTACTCCCTGTCGGTATTGCGTAAAAAGAGAACAGCAATGCGTCCCTCAAGCAATTAAGCCACAGGCTAGTATAGTCTTTGTCAATGCCTCGGCGCCATCCAAAAGCTCTGACTGTCTCCCGCTCGCCTCTCAGCTTCCTATGCTTAGGCTTTGCCCCAAGGTTTCAGAAGGAAGCTCGGCTCTCTTTGTAAAGCATTTCTTCTCCAGCTTTCTGGCCAGAAATGACTTTGGAGGCCCCTTGGACCTCGGCACTATCATATCGGAATTCCAGAGATCTCCTAGCCTGTATCATGCATCCGTTGCCTTGGGTGCACTTGATCTGAGCAGGAGGCCAGTGCCGACTCTACCTCCGGAAAGGAAAGATGCGACTGTGGGAGCATTCACAGCCTACCACACCTCGATCGCCAAATTGAAAGCCGAGATTGAGAGCAACAACACCCCTCGACATGTCAATCTATGGACCACGTTCTTCTTGGGGCTGTTCGAAGTAGGTAACTGGTTTTGGGTTGGAAAATATATCAGAACCTGTATGTTAACCTTTCTATTAGCTCATGCATGATGTGACTGGAGAAGGCTGGGTGAAGCATTTTCTGTACGGCACGTCCAAAATGCTTCAGCTTCGCGGTCCAGAAGCTCATATAGCTGGCTCTGGGCGGTCATTCTTCCTCACCGTACGGGTCTTTGAGATTTGCCGCGCACTTATATACTCGGAACCTACTTTTCTCTGCCAGCCGGAATGGATGTCACTCACGAGTAAGATCTGGAACGACGATGATAACAACCACTGGCATCCAAAGGAACCATTGTTTGATCTGATGATCGCATGTTCTTCGATAAGTGACCGGTAAGTACACTATCAGGCCCTCTATATCCCATTATTGTATATTATTATATCATTTAACCGAGCGAAGGGTGTGGAATCTGCTCAGCCCAGGCTCCAACTGTCCAAACATGCTCCTTCACAGGGCCCTCCTCGAGCTTGCCGCTGAAGGGTTCGTTATCCGGTCGGCTCTTGCTGATTGGTATGCGAACTTCCAAAAATGGTCGGCCGCAACAGGTACGCCCGAATATAATCCTAAATCCGTCCTCGCAAGAATCTATTTTTGCGGTATTTCCATCTACCTATCCGGTATCTTTGACTACCGCACTCAATTCAACAAAATACCCACGCCCACAATCTCACAGGCTGTTGTTCAGAATCACGTTGATGATATTCTACAAATGACTGAGATCTCGTTGAAGACCGCAAATTTGGCGGCTGTGTTGTTTTTGTTCCCCTTGAGAGTAGCAGGTGCAAGAGTAACAACCGCTCGAGAGACGGAGTTAATTCGTCTAATGCTTGGAGAGATTTCAATGAGGGGTTTCGTTGTTGCAGATGTATTTACGGCCGATCTTAAGTCTGTATGGCGCCGAAAAAGGATATAAACTTATATCGTGAGTTATAAGATGATTTGCCATTCCAGATCACTGGGCGACAACGTGTGCTTTACTCTGAGACCATTACTCAAATGATCGAAGCATTGAGATCAATTGAGCTAAAACCAATAGGATAAGAATTAATCAGGGCACAGTTTTATTGGGGTGAACTCGTGTATATCTACACCGATATACCCGAGGGCTTCTTCCCTCGCACCAGTGCTTCGCGAGAGCCAATTTCTTGCCTCTGTAGCGAGCTTATCATCCCTCACGCAGTCAAGACTCGATTTTGAACCTCCCGCCTTCCCTCTGTATATATAAAATACTATAATACAAACTCATTGCCTCCCTGCAAGGGGAACGCGACGGGCTCTGTTTTACCGTCACCTAGATTACGACTAAAATCTTGTTTATTTCAATGCAGTCTCTAGAAAGATACGAGGATGAAGAAGAGGATCATTCACCTTGCAAACAGTCAATAAATATAGGTTTTCTTTTCTTAGCGCTCTGATTACATAAAACCATAGTGATCCTCCTCATAGTATATAAAGCTTATAACATGCAGGCCCAAATAGATGATAAACTGCTAATATGACAAAACGACGTAGTCCTACTCATTTGGTAGGTCAATTGGTGCTGAACGAAACTTTGGACATCACATCCACCAATGTCTCCTTGGCGTCAGAAAGGATCTCGTCGACCCTCCAAGCAATATATCCGTCAGGTCGAATGAGAGCAGCTCCAGACTGTGAGACTGTAAAGGACTTCTGGAAATCGTCTTGGTGAACGAGCAGTGCATTCTTCCCAAGTTGGACAAATTCGACTGGAACGGATGAGTTCTTATTGACGAAAGCGACAGCCTCATTCCACTTATCCGACTCCGAGATCAAATTCCAAGTGCCCTGACTAAGAAGATCGAGAGTAGGGACCTTGGTCTTGTCCTTCAGCACCCAGAAATGAGGTATATGGGTTCCAGGCTGACCGTTCCACTCATCAGGCTTCCGCGCACGCGGCAGGCTCTCATCAGCACCGATGATACCATCGGAGAGGTAGATCTGACCGAATTCCATGGCATCGTCGTCGATCTTTTCCCCAGCCGGAGTGGAGATGTCAAGATGCACCTTGTAATCGGCACGAACGAAGATCTGGTCATGCCGCAGACGTGCTACTGGACGTCTTTCGGCATCGTATGTGTTGAGAAGCTCGGGCGACGAATTTCCAGACAGTACAGCTGCGAGCTTCCATGCGAGATTGTGCACGTCGTGGATGCCAGTGTTTGCGCCGTAACCCCCACGGTTGGGAGGCAGAGTATGCGCGGCGTCACCAGCGAGGAAGATCCGGCCAGATTGGAAAGTATCAGCCACGAGAGCTGTGAGCTCCCAGCGGCCAGTCGTGATGATTTCGATTGGGAAGTCAGACTTTCCGACCGCTTGATAGATGGCTGCCCGAAGAGTTGATTCGTCACGGTCGACGGCATCTTTGAACATCAAGGCCCATCTTCCATCGCTGTAGGAAGCGAGGAAAGCCTTGAGGTCAGGCTGGTCAATATCGAATTGCACAATGCCTTTGGTCCATTGTTCAAGAGGCGCGCGGAACAAGACACTGCTCAATGTCTGCATGTGTCCACGTCCATGTCGAGAGATATTAAGAAGTTCTCGGACGGTGCTGCGATTCCCGTCTGCGGCGATGAGGTAAGCTCCATGAATTTTGTGCTCATTTCTTTCACCGTCAACGGTAGTGACGATGACACCATTCTGGTCTTGATCCACGCGTATAACTGTATGCTGACGGCGAATGTCCGCTCCTCGCTCCAGAGCCAATGCCTCGAGCACGGGCTCCAATTTGTCCTGCGGAATAGCCGATCCGCGCTCAACTGAGTACTCCTTCTTAATAGCAGAAGGTTGGGAAGCCAATTCTCGAGGTTTCTCCGTTTTTGGCCTCCTCTCCGTGTCGGACCAAGAGGAGGCGTCGTGCCATTTTCCAGTCAAGGATTCGACGTGTGCGCGTTCAAGATTGAAGTCTTCGGGTGCTGGTTCCTTGTTCTCAATTCCAAGACGACGATAGATCTCCATGGTTCGAGAGGTAAAACCAATTGCGCGAGGGTGCTGTGATTTTCCAGCGTGTTTCTCGAGAACGATGGTAGGGACGTTGAGCGAACATAGTGAAAGGGCTGCCGATAAGCCGACCAAACTAGCGCCGACCACGATGACTGGTTGATTGGAGGTTATGGAAACCATTTTGAGAAATAATTTGAGAGCGAGGTAAACTGGGGAGTTTGATAGTTGGAAGAAGTGTGCGTTTGAATCGGAGAGGAGCAAGAAGTCCATGACCGGGCATTTATAGATTGGTCGAAAAGGCGGCGGCGCCGAAGACTCGGCGCCGAACGTTCAGGGCAAGGGGCCGAAAACTTTTGGTACGCACTATCATCCAATCATCGTGTAGCGATGGAAGGATTCGGCCCGTTCCAATTAAGGTTCACTAATCTTTCGGAGCTGGCCTGAAAATACCGTAGTCTTCCACGCGGAGAGCGCAGTCGCAGACTCGCAGTTCTTGTGACATTGAACCAAATCATATCTTTCATTTCCACTCATAATCAAGCGTATCAGGGGCAAGTCGTATACTGAGCGCTCTATCACTCTCTATACACTGTTCACTGTTCCAATTCCCACAGGGAATCACATGGTCTCATATGCACATTCTCACACTGTGACCGCAGAGGACGACGATGCCGAGTCCTCGAAGCGTCGCTTTTTATCTTGCAGGAATTTCTCCTGCTCTCGTTGACTTTTGCCGAGGTCAACACCAAACACCATAATGCCAAAGCTGACCACACTCAACGCGAAAAGGAAGTAGAATGGGGCCGAGTTATCGCCAGTCGGACTGGCGTCAATTATGGCGCTCGAGACAAGTGGACCGATGAACGATGAAGTCTTGCCGATGATGCTGAACAGGCTGAAAAACAAGAACTCGTGGCCGCGGGGAGTGACTTCCGAGATCATGATTTGGGAGTAACTGTACCAAGGGCAAATGAACAGCCCATAGAATGCTTGGTATGCCTATGTAGATTGAGTGGTTAGGCATGCCTGCAAAACTCTTGAAAAGCTCTACTTACCCAAACTTCCCACGCGTTATGAAAGCCGAACTTGGTGGTCCATATACCAATCATACCCCATCCGTCAAGGAGGATGATACCGAAGGCAATCGCGTTGAACATGGTCTTGGTTCCCAAGCGGAAGCGCTGCTGGATGTACCAAAAGGCGTATATTCCAACGGCCTAAATTTGAACACAATCAGCGAAAATGAAAGGAAGAAAAATCCTCCTAGATGAAAGCCAACTTACCTGCGCAGCAATGCCGACTATGAGAAGGTACGTCAGCTGAAGAGTGTTGTATGCGACAATGCCATTCTGCAAAGTCGCAATGACCGTGACTGTAGTGTTCAAAGAGTCGCCAAGCAAGAAATAGCCTGTTTTGTAATAACGCCTTGTCAATAAATGCTGCATGTTGTACTCGAGTTCTCGGTCATAAGATCATCTTACCAATAAGATATATCAGACTTTGTTTCAGCTGCCAGATCTGCTTCATGGCGTGCCAAAGTTGCCATACACCCGCGATGAGAATGCCTCGTCTACCAGGATCTTGGCCTGGGCGACGCTTCTCCAGGAAGAACCAGGGCAAGGAAACCAGCAGCCAGACACCGGAAACAAATGCAATCAGAACACTGAGACCCCAGTTATTGTTTTCCTGGCTGGCGTTCACATCCAATCCAAACATGATGCCCACAATGATGGCGAGGATCAAAATCTCGGCCACCGATTGAATGTAGAAGGCAATATTCGCCAAACGGCTTCGCATCATGGTATCAGCATAGTCATATTGCTCGCGCGTGATGGTTCCAGCCGCGTAAGCATCGGCCTTTTCCTTCATCTCAGCCGTGTTACGTGCCAGGCCTGGGAACGCAGCAGTCCAGAAAGTCAACGTGGTCTGATAAGCGATCAGGCCGACAATGTAGAGTCCGACGCCAACCTGCCATTTATCATATGTGTGAACACCCAGCCAACCAAAGCCGATGGCCCACGCGATGATGGACAGGGCGATCAGAATGTTTGGTCGCCAGTTACCGAAGTCGGCGAAGCTACCAATCGCCAAGAACACGACTACTTGAATCGCAAAGGAAATTCCATTGGAGAGCAACACGATGCTGTTGATCGAGCGCGGGCGCCCGAGAAATGGCATAATGCCATCGGATGGAGCTGCTTGGTACAGCAGATTTTGGAATGCCGTGGGCGCAAAGTCTACCATTAGGGTTTTCGTAAGCTGCCGATTCAATTTTACAATCAGAACAGGGAAGAGCAATGGGGCAAGACAACTTACTGAATAGTGATAGCCCATTGTTGCCGATGTAGTAGCTATACCTTGATATTTAGCGTTTTTGAGGTCGCATCTAGCTCAGTAATCGATCAAACGCACGCATAGTAAGCCCAGATTTCGTTTCGAGTCGTCCGATAGTTTTCATCAAAGTGATCTGGGGCAGACTTGTCAAAGTCCTCCATCTGAGGCGCTTGCTCCTGTGGGCTGTTATCCACCTCCACAGTGGAGAGCTCGGTCTCTTTGAGGTGATCCATGACTTGTCGACGGTCGCATGAACAAGTGCAGAAGGAGGTCTGGTGAAAAAGACAAAAATCGAGAACTCCTCGTGCCGAGGAATGTGGCTTCTTTTGGGAGACGCGACCCGTTCGTCCCTGCCCCGCGTGGTAAAACCTCGACGACACCCGAGCCAGTCGCAGAGAGAAGATCATGGCGATCGAGCGATACAACCTGGATTCTCTGCGCGCTACGACCGCGACGGGCCTAGTAAGGAGCAGCGCGCCCAAGGAACGCCTATCAGAGCCCAAAGCGAGTCGGGACGTGCGTAGCCATCAAAATGCCGTGCTATTCAGTGGCAAGCTACATATTCCTGTCAATGATGCCTCTGAAGACATCGGAACTAGCAGGAAAACTTTGACACCTTCTTCTGCGCTTCCTGGCCAATTACTCATGATAATTTGTCGAGGGACGAAAGGATGGTAGGAGACGAGGAGTGAGCTCTTGGCGCGTCAACTGGCAACTGGAATCAATGGCAATTTGCCCACTTCCCGGTCGTACGCGCACGGTCTCCCGAGCCAAGCTGGCCAAGACAAACTTATAAAGTGTCAAGCAAGCTTGGCTTCTTGTTTTGGCTTTGCTCTCTCTCTTGTCCCATTGGACCCTTGTGAAGAATATTTATGAGTCCGAATGACACCAGTGAAAATGGCGGTGTTCATCGCACCACTTTGAAGACGCAAAAGGCGCCTGCAAAAAGTGAAACGCCGGCGAATAGAAATGGAACCTCGACGGCTGGCCAATAATGCGAGAATGAGAAATCTAAAATTAGCGAAGTTAAAGATGTTGCATCTATCCCCAGGTTCATGAAATCCCAGATGCGGAGACTACCTTCGAGAAGTCAGCTTCACATCTCGGACATGTCTCCAACCAGTCACTACCTTAACATCTATCCCGCACTCCCATCACCAGAGAGCGGACAAAATACAGTCTGCCTACGACTATCGGCTAGGGTTTGTTGTGAAGCGGACCTCCCAAAGGCTTGGAAGAGAGAAGACTTCAGCGATCCATTTGAACAATGGCCTGTTCAGCCTACTGGGCGATGGCCCGAGACTCGGCAACATGATCGTTACTCAAAGTTGTTCTCATAGCTGTGCCAGGTGGATTGGGAGTTCAGGTCGAATTGGCCTACGCATTACCGTGGTGGCTGATCACCAAAAGGCCAACACTGGCCCAGGAAGTCTCGAAGCTTGACCCATTATATAGAAGCGTGGCTGGTGGGGGTGGCCTTTCGTGAGGAAACGATCAACTATAACGATGTCACATTCAGCGAAGGAGAGACGAGCGAGGTCTAATAACCCCCTGGTTTGCAGAACAGCTGGAAACAATGGCAATCTTGACGATACGTCATTAATGTTACGCTGCAAAATGCAAAGATGAATTTGGGAAGGCAAGTTCTGTCTAAACTGATCAGTTCGCCAAAATCCGGAAGCCTAGTGAGTACCTCCGGTCGAATGGAATGAGCAGTCAATAACCAAGAAAACAAGCCAGACTGATGCTATGGATCACCAGGATCCGAATGAGCTACACAGTACCTTTTTGGACAGCGGCTGATTGACCTCTTGTTGGTCTGATTCTGCAGCAAGTGGACTCCGTAGGGGAGCAAGAGTGGAGAGAAGCCCATGTCGAGATGACGTCATTTCCCTATTGTCCCGTCCAACGCGCTGCCAGACATCAGA
Organism: Penicillium sp. PG106-07D; assembly: GCA_037042255.1. NCBI lineage: Eukaryota > Fungi > Ascomycota > Eurotiomycetes > Eurotiales > Aspergillaceae > Penicillium > Penicillium sp. PG106-07D. Next base: position 867 of record JAXQJV010000039.1, on the reverse strand, counting down.
ACATCAGAAGCAGGCTAGCAGCATTTATGCACTTATTTCGATAGCACGTCCCTTACGCCTGTCTCGGATAGGCCGGAAGATCAACACTCGACAGCTGTGCCGTTGGATGAGCCGCCATGAGCCCATGGCTAGGCTGAACAATGGGTTCCGACCGGTTCTTCCATGGTTCAATCAGTGACACGCGTTGACCAGCCGGTGGGTCAGGACAGGAACTAACCATCCAGCGGCAAGTTCTTACTGCCTGGGAACTCACTCCCTCGCCGCAGATTTGCCGAGGCGAGCAGGATTGTCGCGCGATGATCCAACAGGTATTGCGTAAGATGGCAGCTCGCTTTTATCCGAGAAGCAGATCATCAAACCTCGGTGACCATGATAGAGAAGGAGACTGTTTGTTCATATGTCACTGCTCTACCATCCATTGTTGCATTCAATTGACTTTTCTTTCAATTTTCTCTGCGTTCCTCTATGACGCACTCTCGTTTGTTTATAGCCGTGCTGATCCTCTCAAATCCCCCGGACAATCTGCTTGGCTTCGTGTTTGAAAGCCTTTGATATTGAAGCACTGCGATTGGTTGTGCAAAAGTCAGACACAGGCAACCACTAACAGTCATGGACGAAGAGAACCAAAGACAACCGAGAGCAGTGGTGAGTGCAGCAAACACCCCGTCTTCGAAAGGGCAATGGTCTTCTAACCTTCTCTTTATCTAGTCCGGAGCCAGAAGCGAGGACCCAATCTCTCCAACCAATGACTCGCAAGGGACACAAGGATTTTACGATGATACACTTTCGCCCACAAGAAGATTACCGACCGTCGAAGGAGGCCCATCAGGTCCTGGTATTCGCAGACGCAGCTCAGCCGCCCGACGC
>JAXQJV010000038.1:0-48645 GCA_037042255.1 Penicillium sp. PG106-07D | reverse complement strand
CTGAAGAAGTTCTTGCTTTTGGAAGTTGGAGAGTGAAGAGAAGCTTGGAAGAAAGGTTGGTTGTTTTTTCTAGCTTGAAGCTGGAGGTTGTAGAAGATGTGAGGCTGTTGATGATGAGAAAGTTCATGAATCGAGAGAAATCAAGGCTGGCTTTATAGTTGTCGACGAGGTTGATTGACCCTGAAGCTTGAGTTGTTTGATCAAGGATCTATACGGCTAATTCACGCTCATGCCACACTGGGACTAACTCGAATAGGTTCCATTCGGCTTGGTTGAAGTGCATCAGAGTGCCGATCACCACGAGGCTCGTATAGAATGAGGCCGCGTTGAAGAAGAGAAGCTATTTTTGTGTCGTATCCGGAGGTTAGCACCTCTTGAAGGTTCGTATTCAAACTTGAGATCGCTAGAGACTAGCACTGGGACCCTTTTGGCCCCAAGGTGGGATGTCAACAGCCTCAACTCGTATGCATGGAGATCGGACACGATGGCAAATACGGGGAAGCAGGGTATGCAGGTATACAGAGTGAGGCACTATGAAGAAAAACTCCAGTAACCTGGAAAAGGCCAGTGACAGACTATAAAGCGGATCTGAAGTCTCAAGAGGCAGAGACTCTGTATGTAGCATCTTCATTCAAGAGCAGCATTCCATTCCACAAAAAAAAAGAACCGATAATCTACGACTGCGCAAGGAACAGTTTGAGGAATGTTGAATCGCGATGTTTCCACCAGGCATGCAGGGTCACTCAGGTACGATCGTCCCCACTGCAAGAATTAAGATCGTCCCTCGATTATCCCAGAACCCTCATCATACTATCCCCCAAGGGTCCAAGACTGCCAATACAGCCCTGCCGCCCCCAAACGTGCCGGTTCAAAGCTCGTGTTCCTGGCATACACAGTCTACTGGTCCTCCTAAAAATAGAGACACATCCTGCAGCGACCTGCCGATCCCCCGTATTCAGTGGACCGCCACGCCCGTTCACTGCACCAATCATGTCCCACGGGCCCTGAAGAACCAGAGCTTATGATGCTTGTGCCTTTACCCTAATTTCCGTACAGGGCTGAATTCTCCGAGTTCGTCAAGGCTAGTGAGTGGGATATACGATGGGACAATGGTGGGCAGGATCGGTGCAATCGGCCTTCTAAGAATAGGTAGATGTTCGTGTTTGGACTTGCGATCAGCCCGTGGCGAATTTGAGAAGTGTTGATGGACATCGCACGAGAGCTACAAGAATTCGTTTGTGTCTGCTAGCGCTCGACTATTTGTGAACACAAGATCCATACGGAACGAGAACTCTCCGAATGATAAAATTATGAGCAATAGGTCGGATGAGTTGGGGGCGAAGACGTCTGCTCGTCTCCAGCAAACAAAATTAAAAAAAAGGTTCAAAGGCAGAGCAAGGGTAGCTCGTATTTACAATCAACTGGGTAAAGTGAAAAGTCCGTCTGCACTGGAATACTGGTCGCATTGGGTGAATAAGGAACTTTCTGATAGTCGCGTAGGGGTAATCAAATAAAGAGGAGGGCGCACTCGGTAGCATCGCCGCCATCACCTGGCCGCATTCTCGCGCTCGCTTGGTCGTCCGTAATTTCTGCCCTTGGGCGAGATTTATCGTCTACTCTTCCAGCATCGTTGAAGATTCGGATTCAGATGTATCCGTGTGCTGCGCAAATGTGCCATCTTACAGCTCAGAACTGGTTTATCTCGAGGTGTGACTGACATGGTCGTGGGGGATCGTTGTCTTGTCTTCCACCTCGGTTGGGGGCAGGACATATCAAGCGAGTTGAAGTATGTTGAATGTCCCGCACAAGCTCGCTCATGTTGAGTGATTTACTGCTTCTTGCCGCCAGACTTTTTAGCACGCTCGCGCTCACGCTTGGCATAGATCTCGGCGGTGAAGGGGCTGGAGAGATTGCGGTTAGCTTGGATCAGAAAAACTCAGTTATCAGGGCCTGCATACTCCTCCCACTTCAGAGCGAACCAATACAGCACAAAGACCTGGGCTGTCAAAAGGAGACCGGCAACCTTGCCCTTGTACAGAGCGACGCCGAGGAAGTTCAGAGTGCTGCCCCAGTACATGGGGGAGCCGGTCACGTTGAACGGGAAGCCGGTAACAGGGGCATCCATGAGAATACCAAAGTAGTCACCAAGATAGGTGCCAGTCACACCCAGAGCCCACATGCTAGACAGCACCAGGACTGAACCGATGGCGAACAGAATGCCGCCAATGAGGGGTTGGTGCACCGGCGCGTAGAATGGCTGCTCCTCGAGGGCAACCTGGTACAGGTGGTCGCGCAGAATGCCCAGAGAGAAGATCGTCACGGCCAGGAAGTAACATCCTCTGTAGGGGCCACCGAAGATGCGTGTCAGGATGTGGCTGCTGTACTCTGTGACAACACGTTGTTAGCCGAGTGGACACAGGTACCGTTTGTTATTCTTGGGGACCGGGGTCGACGAACCAGCGCGGGCAACGATGCTGTTCAAAGAATACCAGTCAGTCCTGTTGAAATCAGATTGAAATTTTCGTTGTAAGGCCAACTTACTTCCAGAAGATAGGATTAAAGGCGATCGAGGCCGCAGCCACTGTGAGAGGGTCAGTTGCAATCACATGCAAAGTGCGGAGAAAGAACCAGGGTCGATGAAAGGTTGAATCTCAACTTACACGCCAGGGACCTGGGGGAGAAATCGACAAAATCAGTCAGACTGGCCATGGCGCAGAAACCGTTGGTGCGAGAGCGAAGAAGGTGTACAGGAAACAAAGAGGGGAGGTCTTGGGGGCCTTGGGCAAGTTGGTTGATCCACCAGGTAGCTTAAGTAAACAAATGACGTTCCGACACCTCATGATCACGTGATCAGTATGCGGGTTGTCGCGAGTTCGTTCGACTCGCCGAGTCTCTCTGCTCGCTGGCCGACAGCCCCTCGGCATCGGTAGTCCTTTTCGACCCCTTCACTGCCACCTTGGATCAAATATCTGCAAGAAACTTGTCTTTCCCCGGCCGTCCTCTCTCGAGATCTCGTCTCATTACATCGTGAAACGCTACGGGGAGCGCTTGCTCGTGAGCTTCGCCAGGTGATCGACATGCGACGGGGAGCTCAAAAACTTGCCCGGGGAGAATGGTCCTTCAACGTCGCGAGTTGGTATTAGCAGGCGTCGGCGCGTTCATCGCCTGGGGTCTGTTAGTATCCTGGTTGCCGATCCTCCGATATCTCGGATATGCCTTGACTTTGGGGGCCGTGTTGGCCTCGGTTGGTTTCCTTGGCCTGACTGTTGTGACAACCCGAGATAGGAAGGGCAGGCTGAGGAGCTCGAAGGAGGTCTCGGTCGCGTTTATCAAGCCAGACCACTGGCGGAAAGAGGTGTTGAATGCTCGCAAAATCGCTCGATATCGTCCCAGACCACTTTATCCGCAATCATTTGTCGTGTCAGAGGCAATCGATGAACTCTTAGTACTAGTAAATCGCCAATTCATTTTCTCGTGGTATCACAATATCACTCCAAATCCTTCATTCGCCAATGATATCGATCGACTCACGCGCGTGGCCCTGGACAATCTGAGAGACAAACTGCTGGCAGAAGACTTCATTTCACTGATTGTCTCGCGCATCTTTCCGATCCTGACAGCTCATTTGCGCGAGTTTGATGTTGCTGAACGCTCGGTGCGCGGAAAGAACCTCAATCGAAATGTGACGGAGTCTGAAGAGCTCGATCTGGCCATTGCCAACAAGTTCCGTGAGGGTCGGCTGCACCCTGCGGTGGGCCTTACAGCCTCTGACCAGAAGGTTGTGCAGCAGGAATACCTACGCAAGATCGCCGTGGGACTACTTCCTCAGCTCTTTCCGGAGAGCGTCCTCAACAGCAGAATCGTATCCGTGTTGCTCCGAGAAATCATAGCATGTGCGGTTCTGCTTCCAATTGTGACCACACTCTCAGATCCCGATACATGGAATCAACTGACAGAAGCGTATGGGCGGACGGCTCTGCAGGATCGCAAAACCGTGCGCAAGTTGCGAGCTGCTCTAGACGAGCACGCATCCCCTGCACCGAAATCTAGACGTACGCAACCGTTCCCAAAACTTTCGCCAAACGACAGTGAACGTGATTTTGAGCGCTTCGTCCGAGCTATCAGACGCTGCAACAATCTCTCAGATGCGCGCCGGTTCCGTGCCCTGGTTACCAGCCAGCTGAAGCGGGAGAGCATGGTCGAAGGCCAGGACCAGGTCTATCTGAGACGGCTGGAAACGGGAAAAAGAGTCTTGGATCAAAAGGTCGCCAAGCTTTCCTTGCCTGGTGAAGCTGCTCCCTTAGCTCCTGCGCCTGTCCACACTCGCCGTGATAGCGTCCCCGCTCCTCATGAAACCGCGCTCGTGGAAGTCTTGCATAACGCGTCTGGGTTATCATATTTCATGGAGTTTATGGACCGTCAAGGTCTGATGTCTCTCGTCCAATATTGGATCGTGGTAGATGGTTTCCGGAACCCATTAGAGGATGATTTTGGCGACGACACATCACCTGCTACGGTGACATGGACCGCTGCTGACAGGAATGACCTGGCGCTTCTGAGCGAGACTTATCTTACCAAAGCCGAGTTGAAGGTCTCCGAAGAGTCCCGCCGGACAGTAAAAAATTTCCTGAGCGCTGGCAAGCGCGCAACCCCCGAGCAATACCGCAAAGCTCGCACGGTAGTCTTGACGACGCAGTCGGCTGTGTTGGAGGAACTAGAGAGCATTTACTATCCAAAGTTCAAAGCGTCGGACCTCTACTGGAAGTACCTGGCATCAGACGAGGCTGCAGGTGCTCAAGTTTCGGCTCCTCGTCAGCCTTCACCATCGGTGACTTTTGAGGCACCCGAAAGACGACCGCTGCCGCCGCTCATTGTGCGAACGAGCTCGCAGCCTGGGACCAAGCCGCCGAGAGATCTCCGACGCGCTGCAGTGTCATCAAGTGATGTGCGCGGCATGGGCAAGTTATTTGACGATGATGATTCTCGGAGAGGATCCATTGACTCTGAACGATCTGCGCCTCTATTTGACGATGATTACGACACTGATAATCTTGCCATGTCCACAGCCAGCCTAGGCAAGGACTCGCAGAATGGCGAGAACGATGCCACGCAGAGCAAGGTCCTGGAGACCATGGGAGCCGCTCTGAATGATATTATTACCAGCGAACCGAAGAATGGCAAGGGGGAGGATCTGCGGAATAGTGACCTGAGAAGCAGTGACGGTGCCTCCTCGTCGTCTCTTTTTGGCCCAGACCGCCTGGAAATGGCATCGCCTGCTTCTTCCGATCCACGCACGGACAGCCGACTACCAATGGACAAGACCAAGAAAAGCATCGCCTCGCTAGGACTGGTCGATCACGGGTCCCGTCTCGGTGTTTTTGAAGACGACCTCTTCCCAGACCAGCAAAAGTTTATCGAAGACGAGTACGAAGAACCCATGGACAATGAGAAAGACCCTGCAGACGAGGTTCACGAAGCTGCGCCCGGCGATCTCGGCCTAACAGAAGCAATTGAAGTTCTCACTGCCGACATTGACAAACTCACTGCCCAGGACTCGGTGGTGGAAGCACTTACCCGCAAAGCCGAGTTGACCAATAACACAGCCGAGCTGCGTATCTTACGCAAGTCCAAGGCGAGCATCGAGCGTGAGATTCATCGCAAAGAGATGCAGCGCCAGCAGTACATTATACAAGAGAGTGACAACAGTTTGTATGGTCGTTCCACCGTGCGTATCAAGTCTATCGTCGTGGGCAAGGACGAGGATGACGGGCGCGAGTTTGCAATGTGTATGGTCTTCAATAAAATCCGTGGCAACAATTCGCTGACACTTATTCACAGATGTTGTCGAGGTCCAACGCAACGCTGGTGAACAAATGCCCGCCGCCTCCTGGGCGGTTGCACGCCGATACAGCGAATTCCACGAGCTGCACCAGAAGCTACGCATGAGCTATCCATCCGTGCGACACCTGGAATTCCCCCGCCGGCGCATGGTGATGAAGCTGCAAAAAGAGTTCCTTCAAAAGCGACGCCTCGCCTTGGAGTCATACCTCCAGAAACTTCTCCTCCTCCCCGAAGTCTGCCGCAGCCGCGATCTCCGAGCCTTCCTCTCGCAGCGCGCCATCATCCCCCGCGAAGAAACCAATGCCCGCGGCAGCGAGGCCGAAACAAAAGACCTAGTCACGCGTATCTACAACTCCGTCGCCGACGGCATGGACGATTTTCTGGGCAACTTTGGCGTCCTCGATCAACTTTCCACCGCAGGGCAGAACCTCATCTCCGCCGCGACTGCACAAGCAACCACCGTCACCACGCATGATCCCGCCCTGGCCACCGAAGATGCAGTCACCACCGCCGAAGCGGAAGCAGAGCTCAACGCCTTTGAAGACCGCGAACTCGAGCCCTTTATCAAACCCATCTGTGACCTCTTCCTCGAGGCCTTCGAGCTCAACCGCGGCAACAACTGGCTCCGCGGCCGCGCCGTCGTCGTCGTCCTCCACCAACTGCTCGGCGGCACCATCGAGCGCAAAGTCCGCGACAGCGCGCGCTCACTGTTCCAGGACGATTCAATCCTGCGATATCTGACCCTCGTACGGGATAATCTCTTTCCTGACGGTGTCCTGCGCAAGTTTGAACCCCGATCAACGCAGGAGCGGCTTAAGAGTCGCGCGGAAGCGACCGTCGTCCTTGCGACGCTGATCCCGGATTTGGCGGGGAATGTGGTCGGGAGGGCGAATGCGCAGGCTGCCGCGAGACGGATCTTTGCGACGCTGAATAATCGCCCGTTGAATACGCATTTGGCGTTTACGATGCTGGATGAGATTGTGTTGGTGTTATTTGGGAGTGGGAGTGCCAGTAGGGAGGCTGGTCGCTCTCGGTGAACTACCCTGCGCTGCCCTGCCCTTGCGACAGATTCTTCTTGTTCTTTTTTCGTTTCTTACGTTATAATTGTCGAGTCGGTATTTGCCTTGAGCGTTTTGACTAGCATGGCATCCTGCGTTAATGCCTCGAGGCGTTTTGTTGTCGCTGTTTCCCTTTTTCTTTCTCATGTTTTTCTTGCTACTCTTACGAGTCGCCGTTGTACATACTCATAATGTCTGCAGATGATACTTGACGTCATCGATGAATGGATGGAAGCAAGCCTATCAAGTTCTCACCGACTAACCGCTCTATTTAATATTTACTATAGTATTTAGGATTATGTGCAGCTCGCCCCGCCATGAGAGTGTGGGAATCGCTTATCGAGGCTAACGCACGGGTTGTGGGCCGCGGGGTGGATACGGCCTCGTTAGCGCGACGCCCATTCCAACGTCGGATGTAGATATTTTATAAACTACAATATACGAGGAAGTAGGTAGATGTCTCCCCTTGAAATTAATAAATTGGTTATCCCGATGAGAAAAGATCGAATCGGTGAACCAGGACACACCGTGTCCCTGATACACCGGGTGGTGCTCATGCAGGATCGGCGTACACACACTTCCCCCCGTCCTGCCCCTCTCTCTCTTCTGGTAAGGAAGAGAAAAAGGATTAGAGATTGGGGAAATGTGTAGCCGTAGCCCACTGGGCCAGATAAAAAGAAGAGACAATCAACCACGAGATACAGGACGATAAGGTTAAACAAAGCACACTCAGTAGAGATGGAGTATCGAACCACCCTGCGCCCCCTCTTCTTAAATCATGTTTCTAGCGTGCCGGACCCGAGTTAGAAGAATAGGGTGATCAAAGGAGCAGAGCAGAGCTGTCGGGTTCTATCTTCCGTGGAAGAGAACGGACGAGAAAGAACGAAGATCAGGGAGGAGAATGGGAGGGTGTGTCAACCCGTGGTAGTAGAGTAGAGTAGAGTAGAGCAGAGAGAAAGTGAGTTGGTTGAAAGTAAAAGTAGTAAGAATGTAAGTTGTCATCATGGGAGAAGGGGAAGCCAATCACCAGTACCATGGGGACATAGAGACTGGAGACTGAAGACTGGAGGGGGCCAGTGTTATCCCATCTATGCCTCGTCCTTGTTCTTCTTCTTGGACTTCTTGCTGCTGGGCTCTTTGGGGATCGTGCTGACGGCAGTCTGGTGGACGATGAGGCGTGTCCAGCACTCCTCCTTGTCCCACTCGAAGCCAGCGAGGTAGGGCTTGTCCAGTTCGTCATCGGCCTGGGATGTGTTAGTGGGAGGAGCGACAGTGAGGGAATGGTAACGAGGAAAGGGGGGATAGGGAGGGAGTGTGGTCATACCTTTTTCTTGAATTGCTTGTGGATGGCATCTAGTGCGTCCTTGATCGTGACGCCTTTGGAATTCCGGGCGGTGACCTCCAGACCCAGTGGGAAGTGCAAGTCGATCCTCTTGACGGGCGGGTTGACGAGCTTCAACTTGAGGATGTCCTTGTCCTCGACTGTTGATGGTGACGTGTTGAGTTTCCTGATGGATGATCAGTTCGTGTCCGCTGATGGGGGGTGGGACGAGGGGGCCCGGGGTCGGCAGTGACTTACCATCCGGTCTTTTGTGTCTCAATGGGCAGGGTGATTTCAATCTTTTGTTCCTCTGAAGGGAGTATGAGTATGTGACACAATGCGGGTTTGTCTACATGAAGAGCTTACCTAGATCCTCGATCTTCCATACGCCAGCCTCGGCCGTAGATGAGGCGCGACGATGCGTCTTCTCCTTCTTGGAGCCTTTGACCTCTTTCTCGGTGGAGGCAGGGGGCTTCTCATCGTGTATGGAGAGACCGGCGATGGCCGAATCGACTTTGGTGAGAGGGACAGTCATGGTGGTGGCTGTGGGAGTTTGTTGGAATGGATTTCCTGGATAGATCAGATGGTTGATGAGGAGAGGAAGAAAGAAGAGAAGAAGGAGAAGGAGGGGGAGAAGAAAAGGATAAGAAGGGCAGAGACGAGAGGGGGAGTGAGCAGGTGACCAGTGCCTGTTCCATTGAAACCAGGCGGGGGGGGGGGGTTTGACTACGTTTGACTACTGACAGTGTGTCTCCCAAAGTCATGGATGTCATTCCACGTCCAGCATAAACCCAAAATAAGTAGAGGGCCAAGTACTGAATGTACCAGACCTTCTACCAAAAAGTACCCAGCAAGTACCCGCCCACAGTAACCTCGAACATCAGAAGTTAGTACTGCCAAGGCGCCCCCTCCCCCCTCAAAGACTTCAGAGTTGTTGTACCTGCGGGAACGGGCTCGACCTTGTTTCGGGTCCTTTTGAACGAAGGCACGCTTTTTGATTCCGGCTATCCTATCCCTGGACGTACCTATCTCAACTTGAGCCTCATGGGTGAACACTGTTACTACTGCGATATACCTCTCGACTACCGTCGACTCTACGGCTCACTCGGATCACACGAGCAACTGACATCAGGGGGCGATGGATTGGCGCTAGTTCGGACCAATCTGGAGCTGCACCCCGCATTCTGCTCCACTCGACTCTAATTCCAGGCTGGCGATGCAGACTGAGTTGGGACGGCCTGGCTGAGAGCTTTCACTACAAAGACCAGATATGAAAGAAACAATTGGGGGAAATTGAGATCTTCTGCGTTCTCAGAGAATTAACATGGCATTGCCTGTGGCAGTTATGTCGAGTGGCCTGTTCCACGCTGGAACCCGTCGACGATCACCTGATGTCATGAGCACACGCGACTCTTCGAATCAGCCCACGTCCTCTCAACATGCCATGCCATCCCTGTCTTTGGTTGTTCTGCTTCATCTCAGCTCCCATTTCGATCGTCAATCCCATTCTACATCTGTTCTTCTGAACTCGCCCGTTTGAATCAATCTCACCAGGTCATCCAAATCCCTCACTCTTGCGGCAACCTCACTTCCCCACACCCGCAGCTCTCGTCTGGGGGCGGAAGATCGTCTACGATGGGCCACAAGTGGATCCCCCTCTTCTTTACCCCACGCCGGGCTTTCGGCTCCTCAAGCCACACTGGGTGATGGTGACATGATACATTCATTATTCATGACTCCCTTCACACACCGAGATCTGCATTCGGTTCGAGCATCTGGAGACACCAAGGACTTGCCTTGAGGGCGCAGTTAGAACTTACTGGATGAATTGAGCAGACAATATTCCAACGAGTCTACCTTCTACAACGAGCGATGTGCCCGACCAGGACCAGTAGCCCTTGATTGAAAGAGTTCACCTTGCGACCAGCTTGCCAGCGCCAAGGCTTTCCCTGCAAGCCCATTGACTCTGCTTATATGGAATGCAACCCCCAATTTTCCCAGAGATTCGCATCACACTCTAACCCGGGAAACACAAGCGAAAACAGCAAAAGAAAAGGCTGACAGCCTGACACCGCTTGGCAGCATTCCCCAGCCCAAGCCAAATCTCCGATTGAAGCCAATTGCATTGCTGCCACGGGGAAAAGATGTGTTGTACGGTCGGCAATCCGTCCTCGCGATGGCCTTGACGATTCCCGTGTGTAGCAAGCCTGGTGGCTTTGATCGAGTATCGTGTGTTCCGGGCGTGTCCTTTTGGCAATAGTGCTCTCGCCAGATGAGGATGCATGTCTGACGCATGGTCGCAGGACTCCTGTAAGGAGGTTGCCCACGCTGTTGGCTTCGTTCACCCTGCTGGACTTGGATTTAGTGGACTGATCCTATCAAGACGACGTGGCTCACCATACAGAATAGTCGAATTTCAGCATATGGTTATCTTGCAGTTGCTGCGATGCAGTACCCCAAGCAAAATAGATTATTAGGGTCCTCTTCCTACATCAAATCCAAAACCCAGAGAAGCGAATCATTGGCAACAGGGCCTAGGTAGCCGCAACAGCACAAGAACCGCCCACATGGGTGCAAAATATCTTCCATCTTCTAGGCTGATCAATGAGGCTGTCTTCTACTTCTTCTTTGCCGATTCCGGTGATTTGATCATCGAACCGTCAAGCAGCCAGTATTTAAACTTTCCAGCCCCTGTAAGTAGCACCTACCAATGTGCGCCGCTCGTCCAGTGACAGTGACCCTGAATGCCTTTGAGGTTGTGTCCTGGATGGCAGTGTGGAGGGCCATTCTAGGCCAAGAATGATGGGAGAGGCCATCCCTCAGTCTGACTATGCTGGCACTCTACAGCAGGTGTTTGTACCCCATCACTTGATAACTACATGTAGACGGGGTTACCTAAGATAACCATTTCTCGCGGCTAATTGTCTGGATGGGTGCTAGATTGCTTATACAATCTCACTCTTCCCTCTCTGGGTTAGAATGGGGCTAGGATAGAGTTATTTAGACCTATGCTCAATGAAGACATTTTTGGTACATGAAGGAGATAGAGATTTTCCATCGGTAGATTCCTGTATGGTAGGCCCTGCACCGTTTGTCCTCCTGGCCAATAAGCGAGAGGCCTCTGCTTTGGCTGTTTCCTTCTTCTTCCTTAGAGATCTCTAGGACATCAAGACTCCTGATTGTTTCCTGACTGCTTCCTCTGCTTAGGCCCTGTGAAGGACTGAAACTCCCCGCGCCCCCCTTCTGGGGCTAATGGCGTCTCGAGCCTCTGGATTCAGAATTGCTGGTCTTAACGGGAACAATTTCAATCGCCAGCACCCGTCGTGAGCAAGCTACCGAGCTTGGACTTCCCAGGCCCAAGCCCAAATAAGATCTCTTTCAGCTTTGGTATGGTGTGCTTGTCATCTTTCAATGGCGCCTCGGTGACAGTCGGACCCCGAGAATTTTCTTCGGGCAAGAGAGCTAGTTTTCATGGACCCCTCGTTCAAAACACAGGTCATAGGTGTCGACTCGTCATTTCTCACGGAAGGGATTGCTGCGTCTAATTGAGTTCGTGGCGCCGTTTGAACATGCAGGAGTTAGGCTTCTGATGCGATGAATCTGATTGATACAGCATCGCTAGAATTGACCAAGCCTGGAGGGCCTGAGTTTTTGAGTTGAACAATCGAAAGGGCAAGACTGGTTTACACAGCAAGGTTAACACGCTTGGAAATCTAACACAACCTCATAGTCATTTTATCTGTTACCAGGTTGTTGATGAATTAACAGATTATAAACGCTAGAACAGCTAAAGATGTCGGTTTACAAGGTTCCCTGAAACAGTTGGAGCATGTCCGGCCCCGTGGTTGTGGCCCTGTGGCCCAGTACCCTGCGCCCCCTAACTATTTCGCTGTACCTAGGTAGGTAGAAATTACACTCACCCGCGACGCAGTACCTGGCAGCCTATTGATAGTACATGATCAGAGATAAAGGGTTGCTATTCATAGAGCTTCGTGGTTTGAAAACGGTTGCCACACCAGGCTGAGCACACAATCTACCCCGCTATCCTGAATGATGTCATCGCAATCACCGCGGTCCCCCTTCACTCCAGTCTCACACGATATGAGTTCAGGTCGATATACTTAATCTAAATCCAAAGTGGTAACAGATGCTGCACCAGGTGTCTGATCATAGTAAATTGATGAAGGATGACTGACTCCTGCCAGGTACTACAACTGGGCGCATGCTGAAACTTGGAGGGCAGCCAACCATGGGCGGGGGGTGGGGGGTGCCAGCAACAAACCAAGCTTCGGTAGGCCAGCAAGATACATGATTTCCTACAGCAGAGCACGCATGTGTCAATCCCGCCGCACTGATCAGCAGTGCCTTCTGCTTCTGCTTGTCCTCTTCTTCCCCTTCCAGCGCAGATTCATAACCACAGCTGTCTCGGGTCTGTCAGCGAAATTTGACCCGCCACTCAGCGGTGTGAGCGAGTGCCAAAGTGGTGGGGGAGGAGGACCCCTTGATCGTAATCGCTGGGTGTCTGCTTCTCCTCTTCGGGTGTTAGTGAGGCCACGTTAGTCCTGTTTGATGGCTAGTCCGTGCTTAGCTCTGAATGGGTGATGTATTAGTAATGAAATACAGTACCATCGTTGGTGAAAATGCCCCACTTGGTGACTCGGCTAGGCTGCAGTACCGAGCTGGGACAAGAGAGAATGGGAGGGGGCTTTGCTTTGCTGGGCTCAGAGACTTGGCTCCTCTTGCCAAGTAGCGATCAAAGAGCTTATTCATCTTGGCAGTCCCGTCAACAACACTCTCTCGACGCATGTTATAGCCCTTGTAGTATCGATTGACAATCTTCGAAGTCTACATCGTCAAAGCATCCCGATGACGCCCTGTAACAACACCCCGCTCCCCCTAATCTCGGGTCTGGGGGGCAGCTGAGACCGAGCCACAGAGTGATTGGCGGACGGGTTGGGACTTGGGCAGGTCACTAAATTGGGGGTTAAAAATGGAAAAGAAAACAGAGGCAAAAAGTCAATTGATCAGCGCCAATGATGCCTGCTCCTCGCCCCCTCCTCCATTCGGCACCAGCAGCGAGAATCTCAGCTACGATACGCGAGTTACCTGAGAACCACCGTGGTGACTGTGGCCCACCTGAGGCGGCCAATTCGACCGACTGGACTGCACCAGCCACGTTTACCACGTAGCCGTGACTCGTGCTCGTGGGGCTTAGCTGGTGTTTCAACTTTCCAGTGTTTCCACCGCGCGCTATTTAGATACCCCTCGTGCCCCTCGACCCCCTCTTCTTCTTCTTCTCATCACTCTCTCCATCATCTCCATCTATCCCACATCACTCTACAACTACCGTCACAATGGGCTGGTTCTCTGGTAAGTCTCCCCCCAATGGATTGACTCTTTGGGGGTCATACCTATCCCTTCTCTCTATACATTCATCCATCGAAACCCCGCATATCCACCGTCACTCCTGGAAAATCCCTCACTAACCCCTGATCCCTGCCCCTCTAGACGACTCTCCTCAGTCCAACTCGTACGACCAGTACAACAACCAAGGCGTCAGCCGCGAGCACGACCCTTCCTTCGTCCACGAGCTCATCGCCGGCGCTGCCTCTTACGAGGCCGCCAAGGCCTACGAGGAGCACTGCGACCGCAACGGTAAGAGTCTGCCCTGGGATCTCTATATTCCTTCACACACACTGTACCATCTCTGTGTACACCATCCTACATCAAAATGGAATGCCGGCTAACACCCCTCCCTCCACAGGCCCGCCCCAGAGCCACGAGAAGGCCAAGGAGCTCATGGCCGGTTTCGCCGGTGCCTTCATCGACCGTGAGGTCGAGACCCGCGGTCTGGACTTCGTTGACCGCGAGCGCGCTAAGCGCCAGGCCCGCGAGCACATTGAGCAGGTTGATGAGAGCCGGTTCAACTACTAAGTGCTTTCTTAGTCCATCTCGATATTGAAATGTGAATACGTTGGCTATGTGCCTTGATGAACTGGATGCGATTTCTCTCGTATAGTACTGCCTTGGATGTAGTCGATGCTGGCGCTGTTCGCCGTCCCTAAGCAAGCCCAAACCATAAATTTTAAACACTCCCTGCCCCGTCTTTTGAGGGGGAACTTGATTGAAAAAGTCCTCATGAGAACACATTCTTTGGGGGTTCAATATCGAAAACGGCTTGGATGTCACCATGTGGAGAGAATCCGGAGAAGGTCCACGGAAAGAGAGAGGTTCGTTTGTACGACCTGTTGGTTTCATTTTTTGGGGCCTGCCACAACTGGTGCCGCTCATAGAGGCCGATAGCCAGTAGCATGGGGGCGTTCAAAAGTCTTGCCGCTCCTACGTTCACTTTGTGGAACCATCGGGGCGAAAGGATGAATTTGAGAGGTAGTAGAATCACCAGCGCAAGGATATTCAGCGGCGGGCGATAGGCGAAAATGGCATCGCTTTTGACACCTTCGAAAGTGAGTACGGCGCGACGAAAATGTACTTCGGCTGTCGCATTCTCCACAATTTTGGCGAATGTATTGGTGAGCATTGATACCAAGACAGTCAGGAAGAGCGTGTTGCCAAGAAACGCAAATGCAATCATCAGAGCAGGCCCGAGGAGGACATGGAAATCGACTGAGCGCTCGAATCCGGTCCCATCGAGACCGAACCAAATCCACAGCATCCACTTCGAGATAGTAGCCGAACCAGGCATATCATGGATGGCACTCTCCGAACGAGTACCAATAAGCCATTTCATGGATAGGAAGAAGCCAGCAAAACACCAAGTGGCCAGCAGGGTCAGTACAGAGAAATCCCTCATCATTGCTCGCAACGAGATAAAAAGCATGTTGTCTGGCATAAGGTTGAACGCCAGCCGTGGCAAGAGTACCGGCGCTGCGACGCATAATATGTCTAGTGCACTGGTGGCCAGATCGACATCTTCAACAACTGCGGCATACGTTCGCAACACGAAATAGACAGAGTAGATAGCAAAGAATGCGATATCCAGGAAAGACCAGACATTCTGTGTGTGTACATACCATCCGTGCTCTATAATAGCTGCGAATTCCTCGAGCAGCCAGCCACTTGCATAAGTACAGAAGACTGTCTCGTAACTGGTTATTTTAGTCCCATCACGGTAGACCATTGCAAGACCGTAGAATAGTAGAAGGACAGCGAACTGGCATATTTCAATTATGTTGCGCAGCCGTGGGACTATGAGCCGTCGGTGGTTCAGGATGGGCGCTTTCCGAGGATTATATAGAGAGATCGGGTGATGCTTGTAATGATCGGGGATGATGTCGACAAACGAGAGGGGTGTATAGATAATCTGTCCACGGTAGACAGCATCCACTACCTTCTGGCAAGCAGATGAGCTGAGCAGAATCTTGCTTTCAGATATAATGGCGACTTCGAGGGCAGTGATTTTACGCTCGTAGCCTCCGCGCTTTTGCACTGGCCACTGCGGCGCATTCGGGCGTGTCCTTGTGATCGTTTCAGGTGCGTTTTGGAACGGCTCAAACCCGGCCACCAAAATATTAGCGAGTAACAAAAGACCCGCTAGTCCAGAATTGTCCTCATCAAATCGTCGCAGCACACGACTGGCTAGGATCTCACAGAGAGTAGCACGAGTAATGCTAACAGTCTGCAGGTGCCCTTGATAGTGTTGCTCCCGTAGGAACTGTGTGCGGTTCACTAGAAGACAGTACACTGAGGTAGAGGTTAGCAGTAGACCGCCGTTGGATATCATGCACCTGGTCGTAGATCCGTGAAAAGCCCCTTCCCATGAATGGAGGTAAAAACATACCGATGGACACGTCTTCCGAATCATATAACTGATCCACCAGTGGTCTCACAATTCGCAGGTTCATTTGCGGATCTCGCAACTGTTCTGATGTATACGGGTCATCTGTTTGTCCTGCTTAGCATCTTGTTTCACTATCTGGCAGAAGGCAGCTTGCCTATGCTGGTCGTTATGAGTCGACGAATCCTATCTCTAATCAGCCTTTCTGGCCGTGCAAGTAATAATCCTCGTATTTTCGGAGCGACGCACCGATGGATCGTCCGATAGACTGGCAGATTTGCATGAGGATCGGCCTTCGAATGCTGCCCTGACTCTGCTCCATTGAGAGGACCATCCTCGTTGATAGCCTCATCATCCAAGAGCGTGTCACTGTAACGGTCCATTGTTTGCGTGTCGTGGTGAACTGGCCAGAGAAAAAAAATGATTACCCAGAAGAAAGGTAAAGTCAACACCAGAATTAGCGGAAGCGGACCAGCCGCGCCGGCTTCCCACTAGTTCTTCACAATATATCCTAACCTTTCGCTATTTTGCCTCTGATTTCGGGTCCAGTTTCACCTTATATGCACATTGTCCAGAAGCAGGTGGGGAAATGGTATCAACCGAGCAGACGCTAATTCGCGGAGATATATCGCGCAGTGACTTTGCTGGAACACACGATGATCCGCCCCATTGTTTTCCTTTGTCATCAACTCAGCCTTACCGAGTTAATTAACTACTGCGTACTACAGTAGTTAACGTAGTTCACAATGTTCACAATCGAGTGCCCCCCAAAACGCCATACTAAAAGTCCTAAATTACAACTTTATATCCGGAAAACCATAAATAGTTAATATAAGAATGTAAATGGCATAGTTAAAATAGACTTTTCGATCCCTAGATGCAATGTAGGACAATTACTATAAGTGTAAACCGATATATTAGTATTCGTCGCTGAAATGTCTAGATTACAGTGCATTGAGGTATTTTATGGCAATTTGGGGAATTAATACTCGAAATCCAGGCTTCAAGGCTTATGTTAGTCCTCCCATGTAGGTACAAAAGTATATATGCCAAAAAGTAAGCCTCTCTAGAAGGGCTACACAGGAATCGAGCTTGTGGCAAACTCTTGTCCACCTAGGTACAAGAAGGGACAGCCGAGGCGTCGCTAGACGTGTCGCTTACAATATGCGCCAACATAATCTAATGTTACAGCTAGAGATCGGAGAGGGTCACAAATATATTGGGATTGTTATTGAGTTCGCTACAATCCTCACAAGGTGAGGTGGGCGTCGCGGTTGGAGCTTAGGGTATCTCTTTGAGTCAGTCCCTCATCCTGCGTCACTTTACATCCAGACCGCTTATTGCCACACTCATATCTCTTTCACAAATCCTACTTCAATCAGCTTATCGGTTGGCAGCCGGAGGCTGGCCATTTTGTTCCTTGTGTTATCCCGGATCCACAAAAAGATGTGTAGCAATGCTTTTCGGATGAGCGCTGCCTTGGGGTTAATTTTCATCTCCTCCTTCCCCACAATGTAGAGCACCTTGTGTGAATATGCCGCTTCCAAATTGCCTATTTCGGAAGAGACAGAGGCGCAGGCATCTCTGCTGCCCTCCTCCGTCGCGTTGTCCGGGGTCACAGAATCCCTTTCCTCATCCTCTTGGCTGAGATGCACGCTGGCACTTCTCGATTTTAGATATTTCCGGACCTGGTCGACGATCACGCTTGCCAAGTTGGGTGTGACGATCTGGTCATTATACCCATATCGAACAACCAGTCGGTAGCAATTTGGAATGGCCAAACGCGACACAGTGAATCGATGCTCAGCGGCGACTGAAGGTTGCTCGAGAGGGCGGAGATGGAAGAAGACCACGACCTCCGGCAAAGAGGTGAGCTTAAGCACAAACTGGCTGAACACGATCGGAGTTGTTTCACCAGCTTTGTCAAAGAAAATCCCAAGGCCGCGGGTGATGCTGACAGGAAGGTCGCCGTATCGTTTGGATAGGGAGATTTGGCCCTCTGGGCCGGACATGATGAAATGTGATGTTGGGAAGCGGTCCTCAGCTTCGGCAAACCACTGCTGTTCTTTGCCGTATCGCCACAAAAGAAACAGCATAGCAAGGATTGCAGCGAGCGTAATCGTGAACCAGGCTCCTTCAGGCACCTTGGTCAGCGCCGACGAGAGATACGTACCGTCCAGGCAGGCCACGGTGAGCCACGGTACGAAAACAATATATGGGCTGATTCGCCAGACGAACATTGCAGCCAGGGAAACCATGCAAGTGTCGAAAAATGTCACAAACATGACGCATACGCCGTACGCATTACCCAGAGATGTGGTCTACGGGATACGGAATAAGTTTCTGGAAAAAGTGAAACGGCGAAAGGAAGAGGCTACGGCTTACGTTGTTATAGATCGACGCGATCAAGATGGTTCCAATCATAAGCAGCCAATTCGCGATCGGAATGAAGAGCTGCCCATAAAATATCCGAGAAGTGTGGATGACTTTGATCTGAGGGAGATAGGAGAGTTTCATCACTTGTGCAAGAAGCTACCAGCACTGTCAGAGTGAGATCTTCCCCCAAATAAAACGGTAACAGCTCTCACCTGGAAGGTTGCGGTAATGATGGCCTGCGAGGCAACGATGGCAGCTAGAATGGCGATAATCAAAGCTGGATAGAGAGTTCCAGGTGGGGCTGAGTTGAAAAAGGGATTCGAATAAGCCTCTGGGTGGACGCTGATATACGCTGCCTGGCCAATGTATGCTAGTAACAGGCACGGAAACGTATAGCCCAGCCAGCTGATCTGAATCGCTCTGCGGCTGAAAGCACCTAGGTCCGCAAAGAGGGCTTCCACGCCCGTGAAGGCGAGCAAGGTACCACCTAGCATCCTCCATCCGTCTGTTTTGTTACGGATTAAGAATTCGAATGCGAGGCCAGGGTTGAAAGCTTGGAAAACCCCGGCATCATAATTAGCGAGGTTGTAGATCCCGAATGCCGCATTAAACCCGAGCCAGATAATCACGATCGGCGAGAACGCGAAGGTCAACTTCGTGATTCCCAGCGGTTGAATGAAAAACAGCAAGATAAGAATAGCATCAGTGACACCAACCACTGTGCCCTTGGATATGTTTGGCTGCACAACCTCAATGCCTTGAACGGCTCCAAGAACGGACTGGGCTGGCGTGAGCAGGCCATCAGCCAGCACCATAGTGACGGCCAAGACTCCGATCACTTTCAGCAGCCCTCGTGCGAACCGACTGGACTCTAAGCCGTGGCGCATTTTCTGTCCCGCGCGCTCTAGGTCACCGGACAAGAACCGTTTCATTTGGACTAACGAGGCCTCCCTCGGATCACGGCGGGTGATATTCATCTATGAATGAGTCAGCTTTTGCGCGGGAGATATCGCGAGGAGGCTAGGAGCGCTTGCATAGCGGCTGAGGAGGGAATAGGTACTGAAAGTGCCACCTTCGCCATCGTTATCGGCATGAAGGATTACCAGCACATACTTGACAGTCACCATCATGAAAAGGCTCCAAATAATGATGGAGAGGGCACCTAGCAGATTTTGTCGAGAGGGACGGGACGAGAAGGTGGAAGAGAAGACGTAGAGGGGACTGGTACCAATATCGCCATAAATGACGCCGACGGATTGATATGCCAGCCATAACAGCATTTTGCCTTTGAATACCTGTTCATGGTGAGTGACGTTCGTGCTCAACGGTCCCTCATGGTTGCATTGCCTACCTGTCTCTGCTTGAAGTCGCCCGGGTCTCGCAAACCTGGGTCGTCGTCTGGCTGCTCGACGGCCGAGATCCTGGTATTGACCCGCACCGGAATCCTGGTGTGGTAACGGATATTGTAAATGCCCTCGTGGATTTCCTCTTGAGCCGGGGCCATAGTTGACCC
Organism: Penicillium sp. PG106-07D; assembly: GCA_037042255.1. NCBI lineage: Eukaryota > Fungi > Ascomycota > Eurotiomycetes > Eurotiales > Aspergillaceae > Penicillium > Penicillium sp. PG106-07D. The sequence goes on along the minus strand of JAXQJV010000038.1, from coordinate 28,741 downwards.
TTCATCGCAGGATGGTGGGTGTTCCGCCTCATCTCCCGCGTGCGCGGGGTCTGCGATTCTGAGGGTCGTCATACCACCAGAAAGAATATAACGAACGGCCGAAACGACGTATTGAGATCGATGGCGAGGGGAGGTGGTAACACGGTCGTTGTGTCTTCCAGACTAAACGGGTGGTTACGAAGCTTAACCCCAAAATCAAAATGAATTTCCTGGGTACTTAATCAGAGCTTCTCGCAGCTATCTTACTACATAAATGAGGTAACGAATTGATTCTCCAGCGTTTTCGTTCTAGCCTGACGAGGGCGGTGGTTGAAGTGCTGTGGAACGGTGGAATCACAACGCCACATGGCGAATCTTGCACTAAAACGCGGGTAGCACAGCACCAGGCATGCGAGATTATGCGTGCTAAACAAAATAAGCTCAAGTAGCTACTCGTTCTGTGATAGGGCCTGATAAATCCCTCATATCTACCTACACAGACAGGGAGGACCGACCCTCTTCATCAGTAATACTTTCTAGGCCATAATCATAGCGACGGTTTCTCATTCGTTCACCGCGGCACCGTCCAGACCGCCAGCGCCAGGTGCGGTTGTAATAAATACTTTACCTTGCGTGGCCAATACATTCACAATGTCAGTTTCGAGTTTGGACACCCCTCGTTTACCACCTCTACGCCGCACTCACCGTCTAGTAGGATAATACTCCAAAGTGGAACTGAGTGTAAAAATAGGCCTATCAAGTCAATGAAACAGGTAACCATTGGAAAGCCCTTGGAGTTCTCCTGATATAGAGTCCTCTTCGATACGGAGGCCTCTTCTATGCGCAGGCTCACACGCTTGGAATTTCGAAAATTACAGAATTTCTCGAAATCGGTTATATAGTGCCTCCACACTTGTGTGAATTTTGTAACAACGACTGATGATGTTGACTGAGACCAGATGTGGAAGTAACGATGGCGTTGGCTTGTGACGGAAGGAACGCGAAAAGGAGTGCTAAGGAAGTTAGGACGTTGAGCTCATTTGAGATGCGAAGGCACACAAAAAGCCGTATCACCCCGGAGTTCTCTCCTTTCATTTTCTTCTTTTCTCTAGCTTTCGTTCCTTCGTTAGAATGTACAGAATGTACAGTTTCTCCTGAATCTTTTAGCACGTTACACGTAACAACTCCACTTCACAGAAAATGATTCCGACTTTGGCTAATCCGCTAGGCTAGGAAAAAGCTCTGCAATTCGGGCAGAATATCACACGTATTTACGCATTTGGCACAAAAAAGCCTGTGACTACCTATATTCACCGCCACCTTAACTCTATTCAATGCATGGTTCCGCCAAACTAAAAATGTCAGCATCTATTCCATCGTTGCCGCGACGGGGTACACCAGCCTATTATAGGAAGTCGGCAAGAGGGGCGGTGAAGGAGGGTAGTCACAGACTTGTCACAGACTTATCTGGCACAGGTACGGTGAGTATACTGTACTTTGTATAGAGGAAGCCACCTACCTGCAGGCAGGAAATTTCTTTAGCCTAGGGGGCACGTTTCATTCAAGCTAAATGGGCCACCAGGTAGTTTATACATCTAGTGCCAGCATACCTGGAACTAGGCGCATATACCTACAGAACGCGCGTCGATCTATCACCTTCAAGAAATTATATCCATTGTAGACACTACACCCATTTACGCGAACATCTCAAGACCTTGATGCCTATTATCAATAGAATCTAGGACACTAGGTGGGGTTTAATCCAATTTTCTTAAATATGTTCTTGAATTTATATTTATCTCCAAAATCGGTTATTTCGAACTTGATATCGCGTTTTCTTAGAATGAACTTCCCTGTAGTAGAAAACGTCTTGGGCACCCTTAGCGCTGTTGGTTTACCTGCCCAGCCTCTTAAATCTCCTCACTAAAGTCTCACAGATATGTTGGTCTATCCAGGTAGGCCGTCGTCGTGTGTGAAGGTCTACTCCTCTATACTAACATATTCTAGCTTCTATCCCAAATCATCATCAATTACAGAAGACATCCATTGTTACTGAAGGCCTACACGGACCAATGATGATTCTCCATTGGGCTGCAGCAGGAGTCCCTTTTGGGGTGTAAAACATCGTGGAAGAGTCCAATGCGTCGTTAAGAATATAGCCTCAGATACTTACAGCCTTAACTCTTGTTACTTGGCACAGTGTCTTTACTCCGGAAAGGTAAACTTTGTCCACCTTCTGACGTCGTTATCTCCATAGAATCGACCTCTAAGTAGAGATACTCTGTCACAAAGTGTATTGCTGCGGTCGCTCGCCTCCTTCTTATTTTTGGTGGTATCGAAACTGGTTTGATATTTGGACTAAAAGCAGCTAAATTGCATGGCTTAGAGTGGCCTCTCATCTTAATGGCTGATTTAAGCGCGTTTCTGCTCGCAGCAGAAGTACTGAGGCATAACTAGGACATGTATATTCATCCAATTGTACGAGGAATTAGTTTCTTCTTCGTTGGTATTGACGGTTGGGGATTTCTTTTCGCTCGTATCTGGCTGTAAGTGAGATTAAAATGAATGGATGAGCAGTGATGGCTAGCTTAAAAGAAGTTTTCGGTCGGTCGGGCTATTGGCATCCTTGGTCTAGTCGTATATGCAAGTGAGTTGGCACTTTGGTTGGGCATATTTGCCAGCGGTGCTGTATTCAATCTTATGCCCTTGCTCAAGTGCGGTCAAAGAGACTCGAGACTTGGCAGGAACCGATATCTCTCCATCTGATGCCATCATCAACTTCTGTGTTCAGAACTGCATCTGAGACTGATGTGGTAGAAAGGCATGGGCCGCGCCAATATTAATCCTTGAAGTTCCTGGTCTTCAGATATTCCCCAGTGGCTATTGTTATCACTCTCTAATTTTCTTATTTTCACCAGCATAATGGGTCGGCGCTCAGTTAGCAATTAGAAAGATGTAGTTTCTAATGACACCCAGGTTTCTACGGCTGCGGGCTACATAAGCACACCTTACTGGGCTGGATGATTATGTAGCCGTTACTCCATATGGCTATGAAAATGTAGGCATGGACACACAAAATCGATTTTGTGCTTTAAGAATCGCAAAAACCCTTAAAAATATGCCGCCGCCAGGTGAATGAACTCGCGCCAGGTCAACCTGCCTTAGGCTGGGTTGGCACTCGAGGGAAGTGTGACGATCGATTGAGGCCAGATGAACTAGGCAGTGAATCAGCCCCGAGAACAAACTGCCAATTTGGGAAAGGGAGGATACCAGGAGCAGTGATGTTATCAGAACTCTTCCAGCGAAGTAGTTTTCCCCTTCCCCTTCCCCTCCTCGTCAGTCTTGATACCCTCGTTGAAAGCCCAAGTTTTCTTCGATTTTAATCCTGGATCATAACAGCGAGCACTTTGCTACTGCAGGCGGAGAAAGGAGAATCAGTCAACCAATAAAATTATTAGCATCTTTCATCAAGATGATTGGCCTGCTGCTCCTTTCTACCCCTTGCAGTCTTTGGCACAATGAAAGCACCACTCATGGTTTGTAACAGTCGCGCTATTCGCCGCCAAGTTCTATGTAGTTCTCATCTGGGAGCAACACGTCCTCCGGACTCTGTGCTTGCAGGTAACGTGCGCGTCTCGGAGCTCTACACCCGTCCCTGGGGCTGGCTTAGCCCGCCGGAGAATAGAGACATACTTAGGCCGGGTCGATTACTCTTTCAAGGTACATACAATAAAAAAGTCACCATAATCCAAGAACCTATAGGCTAGCCTTCTAGTCTATGATTCTTCTGAGATATTATATTTGGCTGCCAGGGCTGGGAAACTGTTTCCGTTTGACGGTCCAAGACCAACACAGTGCCTGCCATGGATGTTTGCCTTATCTTTTCCTATTACGATAGCCTTGTATATTCCAATTATGCTTTGGAAGGGTAGCCTGTCGTAGGTGCCTCCAACTGCCCGAACCCACCTAGCTTACTAGTAACTTATATGCATCAAATACCAAGCATAAAGCCTAACAGAAATATATGCTTATGGTACTGATTCCATCCGGCAGAGCCATGTGTTATTATACCGACACACTGGCTGACAGAGATCATTCGTAGTAACTGCCGAGGAGAGCTAGACCAGGACTTTGCACCCCGAGCCGCAGCTCATCGCAATGAAAGACAAAGAGCCTCGACATTTTAGTAGTAGGGGCGATGATGGAATAAGCAAACAATTTCGGACTCACTGAAGCGCATCTCCAAGACATTCCAGGTCCTTTGACCTCCATGCTAGACTAACGACTATGGGTTCATATAAACCACTCATGGTGATCTTGTTACTAGGTATACGGCAATGCTTTGTTTTGTGAGGGGTTTTATGCCAAGCTTCTTGACCAAGGAGCGTCAAAAGCAGATCAGACTGCGCTGAGCGCAGTCTGTACTTCAAGTCTTCGAAGTTGTGGCCCCACTCTGTGGGTTGGAATGGCCAAAATTAATCCCGCATGACGGGTGATACCTGGACTTGTCCTTCAAGAGCATCTCTAACCGAGATTCCGTAACAGGAGCAGCAACCACCTGCTGTCCTTGAACACGGAGAAGCTAGAGTCAGGCTTAGCCTCGTGTTGGTAGCGACGGGTACGTGGAATCTTAGGCTTATTCTGCTATAGAAACTCCACATCCCACGTCGCTCTATCACGTTTCTTTTTCTGAGGGGTTTTCCTACCCTATCCTAGACACGCGCACTGGGAAAATCTTCGTATGAGAGTACTCGATCGCTCACTTCAGCGACCCGAGAAACGAGACCATTGACGTAAAAATTTCTCCAAATAGCAAACAAGCCGAAATGGGGCGATTCACAGCACCGGATCTCAAATGCAGACCAGGATCTATAAAATCTTCTACCTGCTTCCAGTGAGGAGGACCGAACTTATACAGTCAGAGTCATCTGAAAGCTTGACTAGACGACCTGCATTTGTCTGTGGGGTTCTTCCTCAAGCTTCTCTATATTCATCTCATCGGACCATTTTCATTCTTATCACTTCTATTTGATACTAGGGCATTCACCCCGGTCACGTATCTCCCCAAAGATCTTTTTCTTCCATCAGATTTCCACTTTCGGTATGCCTAAAAAAGAGTCAAGCAACCAGCCTGACTCGGGAACTGAAGAGGATGTAAAGGATCCACCTCAGACAGAGCTGTATGGTGTTAGCATCAACCAGCGTGCCATCTCTTTTGGTCCCTGTGAACGCGATCCTATGCGACGTGGTCGAGTTCCCTCCAGGAACCGACGATCCATCTCTCGTTCGCGATCTCGCAGCCATGCTCGATCCACGTCCGATCTTCCCATCGAGTTCCGTCGAATGAGTTTCCAGATCTCCGAGTCTGAAGCCCGAGACAAAGCAAATGACGATCTCAAGCAAAAACAGAAAATACCCGACGATTCGCACTACTTCGAAGGCCTCGATTTTCACCGACAGACTGTTGACGCTCTATTGGGCCACTTTGACAGCGGCCCAAATGGTCTCTCCGCAGCGGAGTCTGCAGCGCGTTTGGCTCGCAATGGAAAGAACGTGTTGCCCCATGTTTCACCGAACTATGTCAAGAGGATTTTGAAATATGTATTTGGAGGATTTTGTTCTGTTCTTTGGATTGGTGTTATCATCTTCTTCATCTGCTGGCGTCCTCTCGGTGATCCCGACCCCCAGCCTTACAATCTTGGACTTGGAATTCTTGTCTTGATTGTGATTTTTCTGCAGGCATCATTTTCAGCGTTTCAAGACTGGTCAACCGCCCGGACTATGAAGGCTATTCTGGACATGGTGCCTGCGGAGGCCACCGTGATCCGATCTGGACAGCCTACTCCAATTGCCTCAACCAATGTGGTGGTCGGAGACATCGTCAAACTCAGCATTGGCAACAAAGTCCCCGCAGACCTCCGCCTTCTAACCACCTCGGGAGATACTCGATTCGACAGGTCCATGCTCACCGGGGAGTCCGAAGAAGTTGACGGTGTCATTGAGATGACAGACAACAACTTTTTGGAAAGCCGCAACGTGGCCTTGATGGGGACAATGATCACCAACGGAAGTGCCACAGGACTCGTTGTCCTGACAGGGAAAGACACCGTGATGGGCCACATTACTGTAACCTCAACGGCGGTGAAGGAGCAGCCTACCCTTATTCAGCGTGAGATTACTCGTTTTGTCAAGATCATTGTTTGTTTGACTGTCTTCCTTGCCTTCCTGCTCCTTTTCACCTGGGTTGGGTGGCTTCGGGTTCATCATTTCGAATACATGAATGTCATCGCCATGCTTAACGATGTTATGGGCTGTGTTGTGGCATTTATTCCAGAGGGAATGCCCGTCGGAGTTGCACTTACGCTGATGATGGTCGCGACACGCATGAAGAATAACAACATCCTACCTAAAGGCCTTTCTACTGTCGAAACTCTTGGATGTGTCAATGTGATTTGCTCTGATAAGACTGGAACGTTGACTGAGAATCGGATGAGCGTGACCACCACAGCATTTGTGGATAAGACATTCCTTTCCGATGAAGCTTTGTCGGGGATCAGAGAGAAAAAAGTTGATCCTCTAGTCAAGCTACACAGAGCGGCCGCACTTTGCAACGACGCCGTTTTTGACCCGTCTTCAATCCAGGATCCGGTCAGTCTGCGAAAGATTTTGGGTAATCCAACTGATGGTGCTGTGCTTCAATTTGCAGAAGAGGTCCATCCAGGGTGCATCCAAAGCCTCACCGACAGATACCCACGAGTCTTTAGCATTCCTTTTAACTCGAAAAATAAATGGATGCTCACGCTGCACAAGTCAACTGATTCCAAAGCGAAAACTGGGAGTTACTTGCTTTTGATGAAAGGCGCATCGGATATTCTCTTGCCACACTGCAACTCATACTGGTCTTGCAGCGAAAACGCTGTTTGTCCACTGGGTCCTGAAGCTAAGAAGAAGATTGCAGAGATACAGGAGAAGATGTCTCGAAACGCCCAACGCGTCATTCTCCTATGTGAACGATCTTATACCGCTACCGAACACTTGGGAACGAATGCCTTTGGTGATGAGATTCAGAACCAGGCAATCACCGATCTCACCTTGATTGGAATGTTTGGAATCATTGATCCCCCTCGTAAGGAGGCAGCAGCAACAGTCTCTTCTTGTCGACGTGCTGGAGCCCGATTCTTTATTATATCTGGTGATCTGGGGTTAACTTGTGCTGCTATTGCTCGTGACATTGGAATCTTCAGCGGGACCGCTGAGCCTGATACTTTCGAGACTATATTGCAGCGACGGGAAGTGAGTTCGAGTAGGTCTTCAACCGCGACGGATTCCAGTTGGTCGCAGACCAGTCTCCTTCTTGAGGGGCCATCAATTTCGAAACTGACCGACGAGGACTGGGACTTGGTTTGCGGATACCAGGAAATTGTGTTTGGTCGAACGATGCCAGACCAGAAGCTTCGTATCGTCAATGAGCTTCGGGCACGAGACTATGTTGTCGCGGTCACTGGCGATGGAGTCAATGATGCACCCGCTCTCAGAGCTGCGGATGTGGGCGTCGCAGTTGTGACTGGTAGCGACGTCGCCCTTGAAGCTGCCGATCTCATCCTGATGGACAAATTTGACTCGATCGTTGAAGCAATCCGTCTTGGTCGCTTAGTGTTTCAAAATCTGCAAAAGGTCATCAGCTACCTTCTGCCCGCGGGGTCTTGGTCAGAAATTTGGCCTGTGCTTTTGAACGTGTTCTTTGGTGTCCCTCTCCCATTATCATCTTTCATGATGATCATCATCTGCGTCTTCACGGATCTCTTCTGCTCGCTCTCTCTGATCATGGAACAAGAGGAATTTGAATTGCTCGATCTGCCCCCCAGAAATCACAAGCGGGATCATTTAATCAACCTGAAGGTCTACATTCAGAGCTATCTTTTTATGGGAGTTATGCAAACCATTTGCGCGCACTCTATGTTTTTCCTGTATTACTGGAAACACGCCGGCATTCCGGCAAGCGCGCTCTTTTTCGCATTTGAGAAGTATTCGGACGGTTTTTACGGTTACACCCAGGATGAGTTGACCCAGTTCAACGTGGTTGGCCAGAGTGTGTACTTTGTTTGCCTGCTGATTCTTCAATGGGGAAATATCCTGAGCGTGCGGAACAAGCGACTCTCAATTTTGCAGGCTGATCCAATTCGAAAGAAGCGCCGGAATCCCTGGCTCCTGGCCAGTATGGTGGTTAGTCTTTCGATCGCCATATTTGTGACGGAAGAGCCGGGCATTCAGCAGATCTTTCAAACCGGTTCGGTGCCATTGGAGTTCTGGTTTTTGCCAATTCCCTTGGCTGTTGGGGTGCTTTGCATGGATGAGCTTCGCAAACTTGCTGTGCGACTCTGGCCAAAGGGACCCATTGCACGACTAGCTTGGTAAGAGACGTGCTCTGTGCGAAGTGACAGAGGGATGAAAACGTGGAAAATATATGTAGCATTTCGGAGTACAGGAGTATCTAGTCAAATACAAGACTGAATGGGGACGATCCATATCCATTATCCCGTAGCTGGACTGGCCTTGTAGCGGTCGATCGATCATTGCGTCAATTAAATTTGCGTTGGGGAGGTTCTACTCTTTTTCCATGCGGATAACTTGTTATTTTTCTGCGCTTTTCTTGCACGTTTGAATGACTCGCTCATATTTCCAGAATGATGTTGAACCTGCCCTTGTATAACTACAGATATACAGGACAGCCCTTCCAGAGCATTGTTCATTGCATTTTTGCCAGCTCAGAGTGAAATACCCAAAAGAGACGTCGCAGCGGACCAGAAAGAGCGATCGAAAGGTAATGAATGGACCGAAATAATCCCGCGGCCAGCGTCGGGTGATTCGGCTTTTCTGGCTGCAAGTTATTTAATTGGAATCATTTTACTCCAAAGCATCTCATGAAGAATTCTGTAATGCAGACATGTCAGGTGCGGCCACCAAACCGAGCTCTCCGTCATTAACGACACCCGTGACGCCTGTGATTTGTGTCGCTGTGATCCTTGGTATTTGGTCAGTGGGTCTCTGCGAGTCAAAATGACCAGGTCTAATACAAGCGATAATAGTCTCGCTGGTTACATTCAGTACTGGTGTCGTTATGGACGAGGTCGTCCACATGATGTAGCCGAAGATGTGCCCCCGGTATTCTCCCGGTTGCGTGCCAATGCCAAGGTCCGACGTCAGTTGCTCCCAACAATCAATGATCTAAATGAGAGACTGCCGGTCACTGCGTACGCATTGCGGAAAGGTTCTCAGGCTGGGGAAGGGTTGGTATTCAGTCACTTACTTCCTATCTTCTGACCCTGATAGCTGATTATAACCCTTAGTGCAAAGTATGAGAGCAAACCGATTTCTAGCGGCTTAAGCTGCCCCATTTACACATGTCCAACGCACCCATTGAAGGCAGCAACAAGTTGGCCGCCAGAGACAAACGCTCATATGGAGAGGAACCATAGAAAAACCATTGAGCCTCGCAGGTCATACAGAACGAATCTCTCCTGTGCATGCGCAGTAAAGCAAGCGAGCCGGACAGAGAGTACAGATATGGACTTAACAGTCGATATTTGCGCAATATGTCTAGAGACCTTTAACAGTGACGACAAAGTTCGCGGGTTAGGCTGTGACCATTTGTTTCATGTTCTCTGTATTGACAAGTGGTTGACACAATTTCGAGCATGCTGCCCAATTTGTAAATCCGAATTCTCCCGAACATTAGCAGAGCCCGTTTGACAAGTGCTTCAAATATTTCCGGAAAATGGTGCTTCTTGTCCCCTCATGCGGACGTTTTCACATACTGTAGAAGATTTAATTCCTTTTAACTCGCCACTCCCAACCTTCTGGAGCCTGGGGACATTTGGGGACAAACAACGTAGCCAGCTCGTGTTCACTAGTCATCTAGACAAGCCCCCAGCGACTGATATCGGCGTCCCTAGGACCAAGTATTGAGGCCACACGACCTCTAATGTATTTAGTCTCTTCCTGTCTGAGCACCAATCTAGAAGGGGAAAGCCAAGTGGTGGCAATGGCATAGGAATCCGGTACCTAGGGAGAAATGGTAGGACAGTTCTGGCAAATGCCCCGTGTGTCATGAATGGCCCGGGTCTCCCGCGTCGTGATTTCATATTTCAAGACGTCTTATCTTTCGAGATGGATACTGCTGCCGCCACGGGCGTGAGTTTCTGGTGGTGCCAGAATGACTGCCATGACGAACAGCCATTGGTGTTCGATAATCGCGCACTTTGGCGGCGGTCCCGAAAATGTCGTCCAGCTTGACCTCACTGCTTAGAGTTACCCCAGCAATCTTCCTCCTGCTGATTTGTGCAATTTAATCTCGTCAGGAGATTGTCCCTGGTCTCCTTTGCTACCTGGTTTCGCAAACCCCGCAGCAAGGAGCAACATCACCGTGAGGCTCCGCCATGTGGACGCCGCCCGTCAACTTCTTGACGTTGCATTGTACGTGGGGCCAATCAGCGCAGGGATCATCATTCTTAAAAGAAGGCCTTTGGACTCACTTGACGCTCTCACTTAGATACATGGATTCTTCTCCTCGCAATCCTCAGCCTCGTCATCATCTATCCTTACGGAAACCTCAGAGCCGTGGACGCCTTCTTCTTCGGCGCCAGCGCCTCCACGGAATCGGAACTAAATACGTACGTTGCCAAATTGTAACCCCGGTCTACGTTTGATCCGAGTTCTCACAGGCCCATTATCGGCTCAGCATTGATGTCGACACTCTCAAAGCGTATCAGCAGGTATATATTTATCTGATACCTATCCTGGGCAATTTGAGCTTTATCAACATCATCATTGTTGTTGTGCGGCTTTATTGGGTCAAGAAATCGATCCACTGGTAAGACCGCCTTGGGTCAATGTCTCGTGAAGCAACTCGGTGTCGACTAACTATGGCTCGGCTATGACAAGTGCCCGGTGCTACGATTTCAGAATCAGTCTCAGGATGGTCCTTGGCCCCTGATGGAGAAGTGGCACGATCTACCAGCGTGGAAAATCGATTCGGCCCAAACCATTATGGATGCTCCAATCCCACTACGAAGAATGAGGACTCAATTTCTGAGAGACCAGTGAGCCCTTTGAAGTCTTTACAGCGACTGCCATCTGGAGAACCCAGCAAAAGCCCAACTCTGAGGATACCGACAATATTTTGACCTTGCCCGCTAGAACGATTCAATTTGGAGACGAACAGTCAGAGCGACCCGTCAACCGCTCAACCAAGGCTCTTTACATTCCTCCTCCGTGGAAGCGCGATAGAGGTGAACCTGAATTGAATGCCATTTGCCTATGGAGACTGACATGGAAACAGGAAGTCCTATTCTTGAAGTTAAGAATGAGCTAAGCGATATTGGGGGGATTCTATCTCTTGCCCATCATGTCCCATCCACGACCTGTACTGACAGAGTACCTTACGATCCAGAATCGCTCAGACGGAAACGAACAGAAACAAATACCATCACCGGCGAATCTGTCTTCAGACTTTCGAGGATCAAACGATATCATACGAGGTAGCATTCGTGGATAGTGGTTGATCCTCTCCACTTTTCAACAACGTACTGAGCTGCGGGGGTGGATTGCAGGTTGTACGGTCTGATCAAATCAACGGCGAATTACCAAGACTCGTTCTACCATGGAAAAACCCCATGTAATTTGTGGACAGAAGTTCAACAGCATATCCCGAGTTGGGTCACATTGAGCGCTAATTAGCAGCTTCGGCTTATCCATATGCCTTGAACTGAAACCTCTACGGAATTGAAGACACTCCCACCGTCGCTCCGTCGATTCCTGCATACGGGGTTTCCATATGCTATACAAATAATTGTAGAAGGGACGAGTCCAATCTTGTACAAGATCTCGCTTGGCTCTCGTAAAGATTCGGATGCAGCAGTTTGCTAATTCTGATACGATATGAATCCTTCTCAAGGTACTCCTATGTGCACTCTGCAACATCTTGCTTTGCGCGCGAGTTCAGCAGAAGGGCGACAATGAGACCGTACAGCCCTAAGGTGCATGTATTAGTTTCTCTCGATATCTCGTAAGCACATGGATATCTTTTATTTACCAAGCACTTCAGCAAAGATGAGTATGAGAATCATACCGACATATAGTCTCGGCTGCTGGGCTGTTCCACGAACGCCGGCATCACCAACAATGCCAATAGCGAAACTAGAGAAAACTCATCTTAGCTCTATCCCGGAAGGCAATTGTGTTTCATAACTAACCCAGCTGCCAAGCCAGCAAGGCCCACGGAGAGACCTGCACCGAGCTGGATTAAGCCCGTATATAAGGCAAGGTTCTGGCTGAGATCGTTTGCGACGAGAACGGAAACGACCAAGCCATAGATCCCGATAATTCCGGCCATGACGACCGGAACTATGTCTGTGGATTAATGTCTGAATTAGCGCCAAGCTCTCAAGAAAGAGAGATTCTTTATCTTGATCGTGAAAATCCATCTGCAATCTATTTCAAAGGTTGGCCGCGACATACTCCTCACGATCAAGTCGGGTCGCAGAACACCCGTCGCACAAACACCAACGCCGGCTTTAGCAGTTCCGTAGGCAGAGCCGAAGCAAGTGAAGACGATTGCGCACACGCAGCCCATGGAGCCAAAAAAAGGCTTGGAATATGAAAGTTAGCTATTTCAATCGGGAGAGCAAGTTTGGACTTAGCGAGGGGCGAGGGCATAGGTTATTGCTGATGCTTGAGTCGTTGTACTCGAGGCAGCCGTAAGGAAGGCCAAACTCACAGCGTAGACGGGGCTAAGCAAAGAATTAGTGAGTATGGTTCAAGAAGAGAACATTAGACATAAAGAATAAGATAGTTTTGTGCAGAGAAATTAAATAAAGCGCTCGAAGTCAACGAGCTTTGCTTACCATAGTTCGGACACCATTTTGATGGATATTTTGTTTGTTTGTTCGATCGTTCTAGAGCAATGATAGAAGACTGTAACGTACGACAAATAGGTTGCGCAGGCGAACGTTGCGAGAGGGCAATAAGTGAAACGGATTTTATCAGGATAATCTGACTCCAGGCTTCCAAATTATGAAGCGCCCCCGGTTCCTCGAACCAAACCGGATGCGTTAGCCTGCATTAGCGGTCCACTTTCGGCTGATTACGAGTCATGTTATTGTGCTTGGTAATTATCACTGGGCACACCTTCCTGAGATGAGGCTCTGACGCAAGGAAAATTTGGCGTTCTGGGTTTCGGATCATGGATGGTTGCGTGTAGTGCATTGTACCTGCTGGATGCTTCTGACTGTCACAAGTCTTTATGCACCAAATGCTCCATGGTCTCGCAACTCTTCCTTTCCAGCAGTCTCAAATCGAATTCAAAATCTTTCTCAGAGTATTCACATGTCCTTGGCCGCCCATCCGCCGTCCGTTTCGGTAAGGAATTGGGGATTTCGAATTGTGTGATCGTTCGTGCGAGTTTCGCTGAACTTGATATGACGCTGCTCTCGCCGTCGAGTATTATGGAGCAATTGATAAGTTTTCCACACCCAGTTTGCCATGATATCTATGCCTGCCATTGCCCGACCTGATGACTATGGCTGTGCTTCTTTGTTTCAGATGGAATTCTCTCCATCGCCCAAGATTTCATCTATTCAAAGTTTCGGCACGTATGTTTCTCTTCGAACAAGGGTAATGGAACCTGATATTCCTCATTCCACTCATAGCCAAGTAGGGTCAGGTTGGCCGAGCATTGGATGCCTTGGCGGAGATAGTCGATGCAATGATCTATGCGACAACTAGTGTCAGCACCCAGCCACATGAGTTGGGATAATCGCATGGTGGGCATACCAATATGTAGCCGGAAGAAATATGGATTTTCCACACCCAGCTCATAGTAATCCGAGTTAAAGCCCCGACGAATGGCATTCTGTTTATTGAGTAAGCTTGCGGGGAAATGGTCGTGGGAGAATGATACATATTAAACAGTGCAGCGTGGCAGAAGGGGGGTCCAAATATGCAGAGTGGGGTCCAACTTGGTAATTCCCTATCATTAGCTTACCTACACAGGATGATAGCCCAAGAGCGTTTTCCTACCCAGCATCTAGCTCGTCCCAAGCCGCGTCGATCTCAGGCGTCGAAGGTCCGACAAATTGTGGCTCTCCCGGGTCGACAATGCGGTGCACCTGGCCGGTTTCATTCAGCTCCAAACCATCAGAAAATTGTATTTAATGCAGTTGAGTTTGTGATTTCAGGTCATCCTAGGCTTTTGTTTTATCTTCTGGCGGGTTCGAAGGCACCCCAATGTCAAGGACAGTGGTCATACCCAAAACTGTTGAGAATCCATGCTCGGATGTGTTGACTCTGGTGGATTTGGAGATTAGAAAAACCAAAAGTGTTGCAAATATCACAGTGGAAATGACCCAGATCCAGTTCAGTAGTCGGCGTTTCAAGCTTCGAGCCTCCTGGATAACCTTGAGTGTGGTGTGCTCTCCAGGGAGAAAGGGTTTGCCCTCTTCAGCGTCCCTATTGTGAGAAAGGCGTGCCTGTAGGACTTTTGTATACAATCACGGGTTATATGGGCGATTACCACGCACGTTAGGTTTTTCAATTGTTAGTAAGCTATCCCAAGTACAATAATTGGAGAGCAGTAGATCGGTTGAGAGGGCTGATTCCAGAATTGTGTAAGGCTTTCTATGCCATTCGACACTGTGTGCAGGAAAACCAGCTGAATCCTAAGGATTATCTGATTAACACCGTCATTACATGTATTACATAATGAATACTTTGTTTATTTTTACTGGGCTGTCTGCGTGTATCTCTGACAATGCAGGAACCAGATCCACGTCGTATGCTTCCAGACATGCTTCCATGATGGCTATCTCAAAATTGTCCCTAAACCCCCACCAAGCCATCCGTTCTCCTATATCGAAGTGGCGACTCAAGGAAGAAGAAAAATGCAGCGCCTGAGAAAACTTCTCCTAATCCGCAGAGACTTGTGCCCAGTGCAATTGATGCAGCTACGGGAGTAAATTCGATCTATAGCGAGCGCAGCGGTCCTTGCCTCCGAGGATGTTCTTCTTGCAAAATGTGATTATCGACGAGAGTCATATTGCACGGGGGCCAGATAAGGAGTCCGAGACCAGAGTGAAGGCTGATGTCAAGTAAGAATATTTTGGAAAGAGATACCGTATCCCAAAACATATGGTCTTCTTATCACGAGGTTTGTAAATATTGCATCCAAAAAAGATCCCATGACTGCACAGTAGCTTAGACCGTATCTCTTCGCATGAGGGACCAGCATGGATATATTGAGAAACTATTAACATAGTCTACCTAGCAGATAGCTTTGTCCCTTAGGTTCATCCTACTATCATCATGTCAGAGCTATCACGACACATCAAGCAGCACTTTTGGCCTCTGAGACCTCAACATGTGCCGTATCCGGTTTCTTCTCCGCATCCTCACCGAGCTGTTTATGAACAGCCGCAGCAACCTCATCGGCCTTGTTCTTGTCCTCGAACACTGCTTACAGTTAGCTCTGTCCGTCCCAGCAGGGCAGGAAAACAACTTACTGAACGACAGCTCCTCAAGAGTGCGGCCCGAAGTTTCGGGGAAGAAGAAGTAGATAAAAACCAGCTCAAACACCAGCCAGCAGCAGTACACCAGGAGCCACTTCCAGGCGATGTGCGCCAGACCAACAGGGTTCACGTAGGTGGCGAAGAAGCTTGCGCCGCGGCCGTAGAACTGGAACCAGGAAAGACCGCGTGAGCGGCCCATGTAAGGGAATATCTCGATGAGGTAAGCTTGTTTTTGTCAGTATATCACTGGTCAGGTCATGAAACGGAAAGGGAAGACGTACTGTAGGTCAGGGCATTGTAGCCGAGGTTGTAGGCAGGCGAATAGGCGAAGATGAAGAAGATGGTTGAAATGGCGGCAGATTGGGCCTTTGTGCTCATGAAACGCTCCATGGAGATGGTCCATGCGATGTACACGCACAGCAAGCAGCCTGCGCAGGTGAGGTACATCGGGCGACGCTTGAAGCGCGGTGCCGTCAGAGCCAGCGCAGTGCCGCAGATGAGACCCCAGCAGGCGATGCCGATATTGATCTTGGACTTGGTTACGCTATCGGTGACTCCGACCAAGTTGAGGATATCACTCAGGTAGTACCTATTACATGGATGAGCGAAGCCGATAGCACATAGGGCAGATGCCGGGCACAGGGGCTCCTTACGAGATGAGAGTGTTGCCGGACCACTGCGTGAACAGGCCGAGGAAAGCGGAGATGAAAAGTCGACGACGCATACCGGCCGTGCGGAACATGTCCCACCAGGATTGCTTTGACTCCTCGAGCTCCATCTTGATGGTGCGTTCGATCTGCGCCAGTTCGGCCTTGACAATGACCGAGCTGCGGTCGCCCTCTGCGTGGTACTTGGTGAGGATATCAAAGGCGTCATCGTACCGGTCTTTGCTGATCAGGTATCGGGGACTTTCGGGGAGAAACCTGGGCTAGTGTTAAATATGAGCCAGAATGGATAGCGGCGAGGGGTGTCATACATCACCGTCGCCATTTGGATCATGGCCGGCGCAATCTGAAGCAGAGATGGAATTCGCCATGCCCAGTCGGACGCAATTGTCACTGTCCCCAGACCTACGGATGCTGCGATGATCTGGCCGATGAAGTAGGAAGAGTTGAACAGCGAGGTGAGAATTGGTCGTTCCTTAGGGTAACCCAGTTCTCCCAGCAAAGATGACCCTGCGACGATGCAGAATGGAATTCCGAATCCTAGAATAATACGCGCGATAACGTACATGGCCACTGGGAACTATCAGAGATGTCACAGAAATGATCAGTCAAAGGGTAAATACCTCCATTGGAGAAGCCCTGGATGAGGGCCCCGATCAAGCTCACGCATGAACCGAACATGATCGTCCATCGTCGTCCGACTCGCTGGTTGAGGTAGGGGACAAAAGGCAGAGAGAGAATAGCCCCGAGAGAGTATGCAGCTCCCAGAAAGCCTTTGAGGTTTGCTTCGATCGCATACTGGGGGCGTCCATCCACGATCTTCCCAGTTGGATGACCAAAATCTAGACCGCACCGTTAGTCACCTGCAGAGCTCATTCTGGATCGAGAAGACAAACACTTGTTCCATGTATACACAATCTGGACGGTGTTGATAATCTGCGAGTCGAATCCCGACGTGATCTCGATACCCATACATGCCGGGAACAAGATGAAATAGAGTCGTCTCAGATTCGGCTTCTTGTACCACGGCGTACGGTCACCGGCAAGCAAATTGGCCAGCACAGGCTCGGCGACATTCTCCTCGCGCTGTTTTCCTACCAAGACCATGTTGAAAGGGTGATATTTGGATGCTCACAACAGTACTGATCCGGGGATTCTCTGAAGACTTGCCTGGACCGAATGATGGTTATATATGCCGTCCCGTTCTGTGCTTTTCATCCAGCGTGAGACTACTAAGCCCGGCACGTTGGCTCAGTCCCAAACAGCCAAGATTCGTCTGATCCATCAGCTTATGCACAAACGGGCTGGAGAGCTTCATTAAGAGGAAGACAACTCGGGTACGATCCCCGCTGACGAGATTATACTTTCGTCACCCCACGGGGTAGCTGGGAGCGGAAGGTCAGGGGGCAAAAAATGCCAGGAAGTGCCAGAATTCTCACTTCTGGCTTGCATGCTTCGATGTGTTTGGATGCTGCCAAACGCCAATCCCACGAGAGTCTTGGCACTTCCATCTTAGCCTAAAGAAGGCTAGTAGGAATGCAGGGCCTTCGCGGAGTCTCCCCGACAGCCTCAGCCGAGACTAAACGATGGTTGCCGCTAAACTCTAGCTCGCTAGTGTAAGAGGCATTGCGGCTAGATACCAATAATCGACGAGAAGCGAGCTATAGCAGCTCTCATGCGCGAGTTGCGGAGTAAGTTTGCCGAGACAAACAGAAACACGTCTTGCGTTTATTCTACATTTCCAAACTGTCGTGTAACAGCCACTCCAGCAGCACACTCAACTCCTTAATACCGCCACCCTCCCCGCCCCAGACCTTCAACCGCTCAATCACCACCCGCACACAGTCCGCCCAGTTGGGAGGAACGCTCACATACTCAGCTGAGGGGCGTCGCGCCAGCTTTGCACGGAATCCCGCAATCAGACAAGCCGCATGGTTAAACCGGACTCGGCACGCTCCCCACGACCCCGGATGCCGGAAAAATGGCACCTCATTCTGGATGCGATAAACCGCCAACCGTAGTGCCTCGCTCGCTTTGACCCCATACTGTGCTGCCATCCTGGGGTCCAGTGGTATATGGATGCATAGGTATAGATATGCGCGGCAGAGCAGCTCGCGTACCTCAACGTATCGCTCCCGGCTTAGCTTCATGAGCTCTCCCTCCTTCGGGATGGGGGCGGATTCAAGAGGCATGTTGAATCGGAGTGTGGGTGGGAGACAGTCGACCCACTGCTGGAGTTGGCCCTCTAGCTGCGTCAGAGTTTCGACTAGAACCTTGATGGTTGGCAGGTCGATGTCCGGGGAGAGCACGCGGACTGCATTGCGGGCTCGGTTAAGAAGCCTACGTAAGAAGATCTCGGCTAGATAATAGTATGAAGATGCTGCTTCGAGGTCTGTGGATGAGGTGTTGGAAACTGCCCACCCAGGGCTGTCGTCGGATGGTTGTCTTATGGGGAAGCTTGGGAGAGAATATGGAAAGTCGGAGAGGCTGAGGTCACAAGGTGGGAGATCTGTTAGTTCATATCGAACCTCACTATTTTATTGTCAGTAAGTTGTGTGGGGAGTTGAGGTCTTTGGGTTACGTGATACCATTCGGATTTAAGGCATGTCCAGTAGAGTCGCTGCTCCAGACCTGGAAGGAGTTAGACCTTATCCGCAACGGAAAGATTAAACCCACTAACTCTCTTCCTGTGCACTTCGGATTGTCTTTCCTTCGCGGTGCTTCAAACGATACGTTTGCCACAGCATGGATGCTGTCCGGAACATTTTCCAACCCGGAATTGGCTCGATATTATACTGATACCAAATTCTACGCGCGCGTTAGAGATCAGTATCTCGGGGCGCTTGCAAAGAAGGAGCTCACCCGAATAAACAAAGACACTGCACTCCCAGCAATGTATCGTCGAGATACGCCGTGGAGATACGTTTACGTGCCATGGAGAGGAAGGACAACGATTCCTTCATTCGGTGCTCTGGAACGGACATTGTCACGTAAGTGACCAGTGGACTGAAGGAGGGTTCATTGTAGGGGACCTCCCGGGTTTCGTCGTCGGGATAATTCCCCCAGATGGCCGCAAGCGCAAAGACAAGGAGCACCAAGCACGACGAGGCAGACCAATCAATGCCATTTTCCAGCACTCGAGCGATGTAAAAGTCTAGCTGGTCCCGGTCAACGATCGGGTTCTTGGTCCAGATCTTGGTCATGAAAATCTCGCGCAGTTCGAGCAACCTTTGGGGGTCTAGGCTTGGTAGAGCTAGGATCGCCTATTAGTACTTGATGCTAGGAAATGATGCGTCGAGAAGACCATACCCGTCTGATAGCGATCTGGCTTCTCGGAATACGCCGTCATTGGAAAAGTCGAAACGGGCTTCTCTTTTGGAAAGATCGGCCAGCTGAGAATCATGTCCGACCCGGTGATAGGCGTGTTGGGCGCATCATTGCGCGAGATGGACTCGGGATCTACTTCGTCCACTGGGGACGGCGATGCCTGTTGCGAGAAGAGAGGAGGCCCGCGGTTCACAGACAGGCTTTCTGTCAGAAGCCGCTCTTGACGTTCTACCGCCTCTAGAATTCTTGCGCCCCATGTCTGTAGACTTTAGATAGAGATTCATGGTCATTAGATGTCTTGGCTAGCGGAAAAAGCTCTATGGGAACCGACACTGAGATGGCATCCGTCTCTGGATACTCGCACGCTACACCCCGCTGGACACATTTGGCACACACCGGCCGTGCCGAGTCACATCGGGTCTTGCTGAGTCGACAGGCATCGCATGCGGTGAGCACCCGAGTATGCTTGCGAGGTCGCGCAGTCGGCGGGGCCTCCATTCTTCCTGCTGGGGCTTCCTGCCGTCGGACACGGGATACTCAATGAAGGATACGTTGTCAAAAGGCTAAGAAACGAGGTTGTCGGTGATTGGTGATGGCTCAGGCGAACGGTGGCTGAATCATCCCACCAATCAACCCCAGTTGGCCTCATTTAGCCGGTCAATTGACCCAAACATTAAACGAAGCCGGATGAATCCTCAAAGTCCCCGCCAATATGTGGTGCGATCCACTTGGAATGTGCCCCGAGCCACCACTTCCTGGCTGGAGGTTCCAATCAACACTTCATACATGCCTTGCTCGCTCTTCCACGTGTCCTCGATCTCGTCCCAGAAACTGGTCGCATATCGATCCACCTGGATGTCAAGGGATTTCTCTTCCCCAGGCTCCAGGAATACTTTTTCGAAACCGTGCAGCTCTTTGCTTGGGCGCGGGGTCGGGGATTCTGGGGTAGAAATGTACAGCTGGAGAATCTGAGCGCCCGCCAGTTTGCCCGTGTTTTTAATTTGTACGGTGGCGACCGGAGGCTGATCCATGTCGAAGATCTCTGGCGTGACAGTAACACTCGGTGAGACCTTGAAGCTCGTGTATGACAGGCCGTGACTACAATACGGTTAGTTGAGATGTGGGTAAACGAGACCAGGAGACGAAGGAACCAACTCACCCAAATGGAAAGAGGACTTCTCGTCCGGTTTGCTCGTAAAATCGATAACCCGCATAGATGTCCTCGCCATACAAAACTCGGCCACCGACACTGGCGTAGTTGAGGTAGGCCGGGTTGTGTTTCACATCCACTGGCCAGGATAAGGGCAGTTTTGCGCAAGGATTGACCTCTCCAAAAAGGACATCAGCAATTCCATGGCCCGTCTCGTTACCTCCGTACCAGGCTTGCACGATACACCGCGCCTGGTCGGCCCATGTCATAGTAACTGGTGTACCGGACTGATTGACGATGACGGTCTTGTCTGCGGCGGCTTCCAATACCTTCGAGATCAACCGGTCAACTCCCGGTGGCAGATCCATATGCGTGCGATCGAACCCTTCAGATTCCCAGTCTTTGTTGAGCCCGGTGCACAGAATGGTGAAATCGGCCTCTGCGGCAGCTTTCACAGCATTCTCGATCATTTCATCCCGGTCCATCCGTAGGCAGGCCCCCAAATTTGCGGCACCGCCTCCGAAATTCACCATTCCTACCATTTTCATTGTGGTAGTGTTGGCAGAGCCAAACTCGATCCGAATCTTGTAGGTGGTCCCAGCCACTAATTGCTTCGATCCCAGCTCCTCAACGGTGCCTTTGCCAAAGAATGACGTCCCACGTGTCTGGCTTGTGGTGTTATCGATCACGAGCTCGTCGTTAATGTAGAGATTTGCGGTACCAAAAACACTCAAACCAAAGTCCCAAAGCCCAGATGCGTCGGGCGTGAAGTCACCAACCAGTGTGGCCCAGAAGAGCCCTCGGTTGAGGCCGGGTGCATAGTAGTCCATGAACTGGAAGGCTGTCGTCGATACAGGCTCAGTGCTGATCGAATGTCGTTCCTTGCCCATCGGCTCATTGTAAAAATGAATGACGGCATTGCTCAGGAGACGGTCGATTACGGGGAGCATTTTGTGGGCATATGTGCCTGCTGCGTAGAGGACCTCCGCGTTGGGGAGTGCCTCTCTGCAGGCGTCGTATAAGGAGACAGAATAATATGGCTCCAGCGACGCACTGCCACCCCCCGATATGGCGGGAGTCTTCATGTGAGACCCGATCAGGGAGATCTTTTTGATCTCCCTTGGCAGAGGCAAGATGCCTTCGTTCTTGAGGAGGACAATGCTGTTCGCACAAATTTTGCGATTCAACGCTCTATCCTCTGGGAAATCCCGTCCTCGCTCCACGTCCGACACCTGGACCTGACTCGCCTGCTTCACGAATTCCAGCACCTTCCGCGCTCGTGCGTTGATAGTCGATTGCTTGACCAGTCGCGCCTGCCTGGCGGACTCAATGTACTTCCCCCGATATCTGGACGGCCCCGGCATTTCCAGATCCAGACCCGCATTCAAGGAGTCGATGGTTGTGTAGGTCCCCAACCAATCGCTCATCACGAGCGGATTCCACTTCCACTCCTCGCGAATCAAATTGAGCATGCGCGCATCCTCCACAACATGCTTCCCATTGATTTTATTATACGAGGTCATAAGTGCGCCGGGCTTCGCATCTCTTGCTACAATCTGGAAAGGCCGTAGATAGATTTCGCGCAAGGCGCGCTGGGTGACGAGGACATCCACCGCCCGGCGTTCATGTTCTTGGTCGTTGCCCACGAAATGCTTCACCGTTGAAATGATCCCTTTGCTTTCGCATCCAAGGATGATAGACTTGGCCAAGATGCCCGAGAGATGCGGATCTTCCGCAAAGGATTCGAACCCGCGGCCACCGAGGGGAGCGCGCTGCATGTTGATTGTCGGGCCCAGCCAGCAATGCGCCCCTTTCGCAATGCACTCGTCGCCCAGCAGTTCCCCCGCTTGATATATCAGATCTCGATCCCATGTAGCGCCCAGAGCTGTGCCGCATGGCAGACATGCGGCCGGGATGCCGGCAAAGAATTTCGTTCCCCGGATACCATTGGGACCGTCGGTGGCCCGAATCGAAGGGACGTTGAATTCGGGGATGGGATGTGTGTGCCAGAAATCAGTTCCTGCTTTTTGTTAGCGAATTAGGTCCTCCAAAAGCATTGTCTCTGTGTTAGGCACCTGACAAAAGAGCGATCTTGTCCTGCTCGCTGATGTTCGCTAGAACATGGTCTACATCGAATGTCTCTGGCATAATGAGGACTTTGGAAAAAGAAACAGACAACAAAGAAGAAAATCTATGCGTATAACCTCTACGCAGAGCAAACAGAAGACGATGCAGCAATTACTTATAAGTACCTGGGTCATCCACCGCTTCAATCCTTTTACGTCGTATTCATATTTTGATGGGACCTCTCGACACTTTTTCTCCGAGTCGCCCAGCAACTCGTCGACGGCGGAGACTCCCCGGCCTTGTGGGGACCTGCGAGGATCCCCACATCTCCTATATTCGACGCCCATCCGAACATTCTCAGGGCTGCTTCAGGGTGTGGATCACGCGCATGGCTACTGGGGATTCTTCTCCGTATCTGAGCTACACGCACTCGAGGGGAAGCCTGACGGCCGGCTCTTCCACCAGAATTCTCATGCCCGGTGTGATCTCCCCTCCCGTTTCCACCGTCGTCATCACGCCCGCCAGTCGACCAACAATTTGTCGGTTCTCATCTCGAATGAGCATTTTCTCCTTGAGACCAGCCTGGAACTTGTCTATCTGAGGACAAGGATTTCGCAGTCCTGTCACCACCACGGTGGGCGCATTCGCATTCGTCTTTGCATCACTGTCCGTGACCGACACAAAGCGAAGCTTCGTGCCCCGAGACAATCCTTTCAGGTCGATACCCTGGGTAGTCACATTTTCGCCTAGGTCGCCTGGCTGGACTTGTGGAGAGCTCGCAGACGTTACCTCATCAAATAATTCTGCGGGAATGAGGTGCACTTGACGGAGATTCGGCGGGGGAGGTTTGATATGTAAGCGGGACCGGTGTTGCACGGTCGTTCCCAGGTGAGCATCGCCCTCGACTCCTAATCCCGGAAGCAGCGTAATGGATGCCACGGGCTTCTTTGAGAAGGAGTGAGTCCGGGATGCGCTGACAGAGACAACGCTAGCGGACTTTGTCACTAAGAATCTGGCGCTTCAGATGCAGTCGGGTCGAGGCTTACCATCGCACTTGGTTCACTAGGTAAATATCTCCGATGCTAATCAAGAAATATCTACAATTTGCTTTTTGGGTTCACCGCGTCAGTGACTCAGACGTGGTGATGGCGGGGTATTCTGTGGTCTAATCCCGCCTCGCTTAGCGGGATCCGACGTGAAGACATGCTACTGGTTACTAAACCCGTCGTTGCAGGGGTCCATGCTGAAGATGAGGGGAAAAACATATTTCATGCATCTCAACAGGCACAGATTGTCCTACAGCATATAGGGATACCGGATAATGTCCAGCAACCCCGGGCGTTCTTCATTTGTTCGAGTGCTTTTTATATGCAATTAGCCGTTACCCAATAACACTCTTAAATCTATCGACTGGACTTCGAGTTTCCTCGACACTTCAAAGATGCCCTGGAAGCTGTGATGCGACCTTTTTTCATGAAGTCTGAGGTGCGCACATTATAGTCCTCGAAAATCTGAAGTCTTACCCATGCGTAAGTATTGCCGCACAAGTACGCCTGTGGAGAAAGCTTTTCTTACCCGAGAACGGTACTACTCAAGTCATGCAACGATCCATAGACTATTGGTGGGTGCTCTCGGGCATTTGTCGAAACTGGTTCTAATGCCTCAGGGTAGTTTCAATGTGTGTCGTTTGGCTACCGACTTTTGGCTAAGTTCTTCGGGCCATTCTATCGAACCTGCCATGCGAGAATCACTGAGCACTTTATTACTCTACGGACGAGGAGTTATGCGGAAACCGAAGCTTAATTCAGGAGTTTCCCCTTTCAAGCGCTGATCATCAGGGAATTGTGCGGGGGAGGAGCCCAGAATTTATCCGATCCTTGTCAATCTGGAGATCTATTTATGATCTGCAACCTAACATCACCAAATTGGTTGCGGTTGCGAGGAGAAGCTACAGGGATCACGGCAAATCGGCAAAATAGGTGCAGATCTTGACGTCGGGCTAGGTCCAATGTCGAGACTCGACATCTGGAGTGACCGTGAATTGAGCCATCCGGAGCTGTTATAAATCACTTCGATCCAAGACTCCCGACCCTCTTCTCCTGCAGCTTTTTCAGAAACATATTCTCATTGCAAACATACTCCGCCTGGGTATAGAAAACATCCCAAGCAGCAGAGTTCCCAAAGGTCACCATGACTGCTACTCCCAGTTTCCTGAAATGGAGTGTAATCCTCCTGGGGGCAACCCAGACCATAGCAATACCGTCAATTCAGCGGCGGCAGGGCAAATGTCTCCCAGCGGTTAATCAAAATTACACTGCCAGCATATCTTTCTTGGGCTGCTACACAGATGATAGCTCACGAGTGCTTCAAGGGGGATCAGCTACTCCTCCTGGTGGCAATGCGCCTCAGACATGCGCCGACACTTGCGGCATGTCTGGGTTCACTTATGCTGGAGTGGAATATGGATCGTCAGTTGACTCCTGTTCCGTCTGTGGATAATGTCATACTCACAGCTCGTCTGGAACCAGTCAATGTTATTGTGGAAATTCTATCGGGAGCTCTGCACAGAAACAGGCTGATAGTGCATGCACTATGACCTGCGCTGGGAATTCGTCCGAGATATGTGGAGGTACTTGGCTGTATGTGAGACCGAATAATTCTCGATATTTGCTGAGCGTTAGCTAAATGGAGTTGATCTCCATAGGGTTGATATATACAAGATCTCCAATCCCAGTCCTAATCCAGTTCCTCTTTCGGGAACTGTGAAGCCCAATTGCACAGTCGATCCTCTGTGCAGCAATTCAGTCTGTGATACCTCTCTCGATCCGCTCACCCGCGCAAAAGGGCTCGTGGATGCCATGAGCTTTGAAGAAAAGGTCCAGAATACCCAGAACGGGTCCCCTGGTGCCCCCCGTCTTGGCCTACCTGCGTATCAATGGTGGAGCGAGGCTTTACATGGTGTCGCGGGCTCTCCTGGTGTCACCTTCCAGCCTTCTGGTAACTTTAGCTATGCCACCTCGTTCCCACAGCCCATCTTGATGGCTGCCGCTTTCGACGATGCTCTGATCAAAAAAGTGGGAACGGTGGTTAGCATTGAAGGCCGCGCTTTCAACAACTACGGCAATGCTGGCCTGGATTTCTGGACTCCTAACATCAATCCATTCAGAGATCCGCGCTGGGGCAGAGGCCAAGAGACGCCAGGAGAAGATCCATTCCACATTGCCCGCTACGTTTACAGTCTTGTAGACGGCTTGCAAAATGGAATCGGACCTGCTAACCCGCGAGTCGTGGCAACTTGCAAACACTTTGCTGGGTACGATATCGAGGACTGGGAAGGAAACCAACGCTACGGCTTCAACGCCATTATTTCCACCCAAGACTTGTCCGAATATTATCTACCTCCCTTCAAGAGCTGCGCCCGTGACGCACAAGTGGATGCCATCATGTGTAGCTATAATGCTGTCAACGGTATTCCAACCTGCGCCGATAGCTACCTGCTTGACACCATCCTTCGCGATCATTGGAATTGGAATCAAACGGGACACTGGGTGACTTCGGATTGTGACGCAATTGGCAACATCTACTCCGACCATCACTATACCAGTTCCGCTGCCGCAGCTGCTGCAGACTCTCTGAATGCTGGTACAAATCTGGATTGTGGAACCACAATGTCAAACAATCTTGGTGCGGCTGCCGCGCAACATCTGTTCCAGAACGCTACCTTGGATTCCGCTTTAATCACCCTGTATTCATCCCTGGTCCGACTCGGATGGTTTGGCCCAGAAGAGTCACAATATCACTCTCTGGGATGGTCCGACGTGGGTACCTCTGCATCACAGCAACTGGCTAACCAGGCCGCTGTTGAGGGGATTGTACTCTTGAAGAATGACCAGAAGAAAGTTCTACCATTGTCCCGCCAGGGCCAAACTGTCGCGTTGATTGGACCCTACGCCAACGCTACCTCCCAGCTACAAGGAAACTATTACGGTACCCCGGAGTACATCCGAACTCTTGTATGGGGCGCTCAACAGATGGGATACACTGTTCAGTATCAGGAAGGCACTGGGATCAACTCCACTGATACGTCTGGCTTTGCTGCTGCTGTGGCTGCAGCCAAAGCAGCGGACATCGTCATCTATGCTGGTGGTATCGACAATTCGATCGAAGCCGAAGCCATGGATCGAAACTCAATCGCCTGGCCTGGTAACCAGCTTCAACTCATTGACGAACTTTCCCAAGTCAGGAAGCCTCTTGTTGTCCTGCAATTCGGCGGTGGTCAAGTTGACGACTCAACACTCCTGGCAAACAACAAGGTGAACGCGTTGTTGTGGTGCGGGTACCCCAGTCAAGCTGGGGGCCAGGCTGTGTTCGACATTCTTACGGGTCAGTCTTCTCCTGCGGGACGGCTGCCGGTAACTCAGTATCCAGCCAACTATACCAATGAGATGCCCATGACCAACATGGCCTTGCGTTCGAGTGGGACAATTCCCGGACGTACCTATCGTTGGTACAAAGATGCCGTGATCCCCTTCGGCTTTGGACTGCACTATACTACCTTTGATGTCTCCTGGGCGAACTCGAAGTTGGGCCCTTACAACACTGCAGCCCTTGTTGCGCATGCAGGCAAGGCGAAGTACCAAGACACTGCGGCCTTTGACACTTTCAAAGTCAAAGTCAAGAACACCGGAAAAGTTACATCTGACTATGTGGCGTTGATCTTTGCCTCCACTAACAACGCCGGCCCCAAGCCGTATCCTATCAAAACTCTGATCGGCTACGCGCGAGCTTTCTCTGTCAAGCCTGGAGAGACCCAGACAGTCGGCATTGACGTGACACTTGGTTCTATGGCACGTACTGCTCCCAATGGAGATTTGGTGCTGTATCCTGGATCGTATACTTTGGAGCTGGACGTGGGCCAACATTATCCACACGCTGAGGTGACGATTAATGGACCTGAGAAGGTTCTTGACTCGTTCCCACAGCCTCCTTTGTCTTGATCTGAGCAGGAACTTGGGGATAGATACGGGGCAACCTGCCGTGCCAGTCGGACGAGATTCGTTGCAGCAAATGAGTAGGCAACTGGAATCTAACAGTTGAGATTTGTTTTGTCTTTCTAAGTAGAGCTCATGAGCATCTATTGTCACAGATGCAGGCAAGCCAACTTAGCGGGCATATATCATTATCCACTATTACCAAGCAGATCAAGTAGAGATTCGTCCATGTTGAAGGAAAAGAAATTGTTTATTTTTAGGGAGAGGCGGTTTCCACTATCCAAACTATAGATGAGGAAGACCAGCCTTCTTGGGAGGAAGAGTCACTCCTTCAGTTTGTTGAACCCCTTTTGCACTACAAAGCCAACCAACCCGATCCATGGTATATATCTCAGCCCGTGGCTTCAGGATCGTCTCATTTAGGCTAAAATCGTCCACGGTTCCAGTGCGAAGGATGCTGAATCCTGGAAATAGTTCGCCAGTCCGATACATGAGCGTGCCACACTTAGAACAGAAGAAGTTTGCCATCTCTTTGCCGGAGGTGGTGGTTGTCGACTGGCTGAATTTTGTGAGAGCTTCTTTGCCGCGCGCATGTTTAAGATAAGATTCTGCAACGATAAAGAACATCGATGCGGTTATTTTGCGGCAGTCCGTGCAGTGGCAGGCAAACGTGTCAACGAGGCTAGGCCCTTTTTTTGGCTAAAGGTTGATTCCTGGCATAAGTGGAAAACTTGGAACTCGTGGATATAACCTTGGCGCTGGTATGCTGAGTAGGCAAATACTCACAAATACTAACTGCACAGTACCGCAATAGCATGTAGCAGTCGCTTGATCTTCACTTGACCAGCCATCTTTAGCAAGGCCAGCAAGGGGTATAGAAGGTTTGGATTTATATGTTGCAGTCATAGTAAATGCGTCAAGGGTCCCAGAGTTTTCTGGAGTCTTAGGAGAGCGAGGCTGCGAGAGAGAGCAAGAGGAAGCGATTTAGCTAGTAGAGAGAAA